>BHFT01025584.1:0-39479 GCA_004320025.1 Laticauda laticaudata
AAGAGAGATCCAGCTGGTTTTTGGAAATTAACCAAATTCTATACAACTACTTTATTTCATGACAACTGTAGTTAAAGTTAATTAACACTTTTCTTACCTTTTTTCTTTTAAGGTAGCAATTTTTCTTTATATGTCTGTTGTGTACTATTGTGTTTGTGTGCAGGTTTATTGATTTTCTATTCATAGTAAGCAAATTAGACATTTGACGGGTATATGGAGGCACAACTGCATTCCTATTGACAAAATCCACTGCAGGTAATATATCCAGGTTTATGAAACATATGTAATACGTAGTTAATCATAGAATCCAACATCCCATTAACCTCATGGGTACATTAAGGAGAGAGATGTTATGTTGTGAAAATACCATAATCGTCTATTAGCAAGGTTAGTTTCAGTCCCAATACCTTACATTTTAAAGCAAATCTAACTCTTCTAAATTCTATGAACAAAATTGAGATTAATAAAGCAATGGTGTGTTTTTTTCCCCTGAAGCAGATGATGGTGACAGAACAGTACTACAAAAACCAAGTTTCACCAAAAACTGTCTCTGCCTCCACTCCCTGGAGGTGAGTAGGCAGGTTGGTAAAGATTGCAAAGGTCAGGGTATCATGAGAGCAATAACACTCCCAACTCCACCTGAACTGGCACTTGGTCATCTATTTTTATTTCCCAAGAATCTAATGTTGTGGCAGTTTCCCAATTTGTTTTCAATAGCTACGAAGAATTAAAAAAAAAAAAGGCGCCTGCTAATTATTTGAAATCAACCATTGTTGTATGTAAGGGTGAATTGACTGTTATGTAGAGCAACTGATTTGGTTAATTTACGTTATGCAACATGCAGCCATATATCTATGTAGTTGGCCTACTCCATGTTGCATCAATTCACAAGGTCTTCTCTGTTCCAATATCTAATATGTAGAACATTCCTCAAATCCTCTGAGATTCAGCTGGCCCTGAACTACAATCTTTAAGAAAGCTCTGAAGACTAATTTCTTCCCCCAGGCTTTGGGCCAAGATATTGATCAACCCACTATAAATATAGATGGTTTGTTCCTGACACATTATATATTTTATCAATTTAGACACACGCACACACACCACATATATTTATTGTGTGTGTTTCTGTGATGTTTGTTTCAGAATCTCTTATCTGCAGTCTCTTGATGAATGGGCAGCCATATGAATTAAATTAATGAATATTAAATGAATGAATAAATAATTAAATAATCTTAACCCAATTTACAACATACACAGACACAGTCCTTTCAAATACCAAAGTATATTTGAGAGTGGGGCTTCAAACAGTTTCCCTCCTTATCAAAGCTAGTCTGTCTGTTTGGGCTCCTTCATCTCCTACCTTTTTCTAGTAGGATTGTAGTTAGGGATACATCCATGAAAAAGGTAGCCAAATATTTAGCAAAATAATACAATTAGATTACAAAACCTTACTCAGAACCCTTTCTTCCTTTCCCTCCCCCCTCAGCTTGTTTTGTTTCTGTTCTCTTCTTAAGCCTTGCTGTAAATAAATAAAGGTGGTGGATTGGGACAACATAACAGATCCAGTAATGAGGTATGATGGAGCACAATCCGAGATGTAAAAGCAGCCAAGTCCACCCAGTCTGGCATTTTGCTCTTTTCATTTGTTTTCCCTCACTTTATTGAGAACATATTTGGCAGCGTCATGAAGATGTAAATTCTGAAATGAGAAATAGGCCAACATGGATGACAACTATGGAGCACTAATACACTTTTGATGGTTCCACATCACAAATGCTGTTAGTTCTGAGGAGCTTCCTCTTAAGAGATTTTGAAGATGAAGATATAGTCCTGATATAACTTCGGGGCGTCATTTATGCTGATCCATATTTGAGAATCACTCGGTACATGTGAAATGCTAATAAAGGAGTATCATAAAAGAATGCTGATGAATGCTACAGAATACAATTCATGGCCAAAACAACAGAGGGCCGATACCAAAGCAATGGATAAGAGATGTATGATAGCACCAGGTTCTCCACAAAATTGAAATTCCCTTAAGCATGCTCACGAGAAATTCAAGAAGGAATTCAGAGAAGGAAATATTAGTTTAAGCAAATAGGAAAATTACTGCAGCAACTGCTCTAATTTAAGAACCTGTGGTATGGAAGTTGTATAATAACAAATAAAAACGTTAAAATTCTTTTGCCACTTATTTTTTTTCTTCCTGTCCCACCATGTGCCTCCTTTCCATTATCCTTTGAATATTCCGATTTGCTATAACCTTGATTTTCATACACTATGTAAGAAAAGTACTCTCAAATGTGCTATGTAGCATACCATTGTTGGGGCTTCAATTTAGTATGTTGTGTGAGTCAACCAATTCCAGTTTATATAGTGAAATATGATTTGAACGAGCCATGGCTAAGGTTGATGCATGAATCCAGTTTATGAGACAGAATAATGCAATAATTCCCTCCATGGTTGGCTGAAAGAAACCAAGGTCTGGAGAAGGATTAACTTAATAGCTCTGGGAAGTAGAATTTCCTAAAGAGAAGTATATATCATTGCACATTTCTTAAACGAAAACCAGCTGATAACCCAGGATTGAGGTATCTGAAAAGAAATGGAAAAGTGGGAAATTCTATTCACGTTCCAATATCAATTGCATATGAATTGATCAGGAAATATTATGCAGTTGTTTTAAAGACAGAGGTGGTAGAAGGAAAACCACTGAAATAAATTCCAATGTGGTCATATTCACATATTACCCATTAACTTAAGCTTATTTACTCAATTAACCCAAAAGCACCACATGATGTACCATACTAACTGAATTGGTACATCATATCAGGCTAAAATGAGGTTGGTCCAGTTGTGGGGTCAGTGTGTGACATAAAAATATTTGTTTTGGAAAACATCTGAAAGACTGCGCAGTTGAAAAGATTAAGAGCAAATTTTTCTACATTCAACATATTTTATGTAGGCGGTTAGGCACTATGAATCGACATGTTGCAGAAAAACAATTATTCTCTGCAGGTTTTCTTTAACATTGTCTTCCACTTTCTAACAATCTTGTTTAATTAAAATGGGACGAAATGAGCCCAGATCTCCAAGTTAACACTCTTGTCTTGAAGGCTCAACGAGGACCAAACTCCAATCAAGTTCATACCTTGGCCAATATCTTGCTATGGATAACTATCCAATTTTGGCGTCCTTTATGAAGATGAAAAATCTGGCTGTTTAGCGGACTACTATGAAATCCACATGATTTTACTGATGCCATTCTAGGATAAAATTTGACTAACATTATTAACTAGAGCCAAAACCTTCTGCAGCATGAAGTCAATAAGGATTAGGAACAGTGTTTATGAAGACAAAATCCCTGCACAAAAATGGGTAATTTGAAAGTCCAAACATACCTTTGCAAGGATGATGTGATGTTAACTTATGGAACTCTCTCAACAAAAAGTTGCGATACAGTAGTACAATCAGGGCTATTTTAGCAAACATGAATTAAAAACCTTGAGGAGAGATGACTAAGGATTACTATCACTACCCAAGTTACCATATCTATTAGAGATGTGTTACATCATATGAGAAAAGGTTCAACAAGTTTTATCTTGAATGCGTAATTTTTCTGGGGAAGGAGATTAATTGCTACTGGAAGCAGAAGCACAGAGCAAAATGATCCTACTAAACAGGGATGTCTAACTCAAGATCCCTGCAACAAATCGGAACCATGGGGTGCTTAGATCTGCCCATGGGGCTGCCTGGAAACAATAAAGATTGGCCTTGGTGCTCTGCCAGTGAAAATTAGAGGGAGGGGCATTTCACAAGCAGAGGGCTGTAGAAGGCAGTCACAGGCAAAAACGGACATCTTGCTGCCACCACCACTCTGGCCCCGCCCCAGCCCCCTGAGGTCAAACACAACCTGGTGCGGCCGTCAGTGAAATTAAGTTTGACACCCCTGTACTCAACCAAGTGGCATAGCCATTTTATGTTATTAGCATATATAAAGGTTAAAGGGGACGGAGAAGTAAACACTTGCAGTTCTTCACTTACTGCTGAGCTACAATGTCTAGCAAATCTTAGCAATTATATATAGTAGGAAAGATGCCAGATTCAGTACATTTTCTCAGCTCTGGGTGAAAGAGAGTATTCACATGAGAACCAAAACTAAATATGTTTTTGTTTAATTTATTGTAAAAACCCCACAAGTATAGGGTAGGTAATATGTTGTAGTCATGAGAAAGTAAGTTGAATTAACCAAGGTTCAATGTTGTGTAACCATAATCATAATTAGGCAACCTGGCATGCTCCAAATGTTTAGATTTTATTCCAAGCAAATATAGTCAGGAGCAATGAGTTTGTGGGAATTGTAAGTAAAAAAACAACAGTTGTCATAGAGAGCTTTGCTGGAGAGATCAAATTTCCAACTCAAAAGGTTTGGTCAGTATTTTTTATTATTGTTTTAACAATTCAATATTGAATTGCTTGGAACATTAGTGTGGTATCTGCAGGAGGAGGAAAGGTGATCAAGAATCATCGTGGATATCATGATATAATGCCTAAATGATACAAATACAAACTTATCTCATTTACACAATCACTTCATGACATCTCATGGCTTCTTTTGAATCACTTAAGCAACGCTAATATAAAGTTATAGTGTGATTATAATGGTACAAAGGTTTTTATCTTACAAAGCAGGTCCATGCTGACTCAGGAATTCTGGGATTTGAAGTCCACAATTCTAAAGGGATCATAATTCCCACCTCACATAGACATATATTTAATAAAATTACTTATTTGCTTGTAGTCCCTTGATATAGGAATTAACTAACACGTGGGAAAATAAAGACAGTGTCAAATACAATATAATTTTTTTCTTGTTATGCTTAGACATATTTTCCCCTTGACTTTCATTTTTGCCTTTCCTTCAGTGAACAAAGATTTGCTAAAACAAGAAAGAGAAGCTTATTCCATATTAAATATTGCTTTATAAATAGAATTGCTGTCCTGTTCCATAGACCCAATTTTTTAAAAAGAAATCTCTTTGGGAGATATGACAAATTACCCAAATTAAAACTATTTTTGTTTGTTCTCTCACTATTGTTTTTGTCCTCAAAGCATTTAATTTTGGAGTGGACTAGCAATGATAGTTGTAAGGTCAGATTCCTCAATCTGTGGCCTCCAAAAGTACTAACATAAAAGCATCAACTCTGATTGAAGCTGGTTTAAAAGCTGGGAGCTTATACTATTAGTTTTACTATCTAGTGAATAGTTCGTTAGACTTTTTAGTCACAAAATAAATGATGATGATATTACACAATTGAATGGATCAATAGAAGTCTTCAATTAAATGCAGTAATTGTACCAGGCAACTGTTTTGCAAACAAAAAAGAAACTGTTTTGAAATTAAAGTTTATTTTAAATGACCTATTTTAAAAAAAGACATTCCTATTTCCTTTCATAGAAAGAATCTGCTTTTTAACAAATATTAGTTGTTTCTTAAAAAGCAGGAACGCTGGCCTTTTTGGCCTGAAAAAATCATTTCTAATTGATACATAAAATATTTAACTGATAATTCTTTTAAGAAAAATAGAAGAACAGGATATTAGACCAGCAAGATACTGTGGACCATAATATATATTTAGATTTCAGCAAAGCATTCGACAAAGTAGAATCACAACCTACTTCTTAGTAAGCTAGAAAAAAGTGGAATAGATAGCACCACCACTGGATGGACTCGCAACCGGTTGGCAAACCGTACTCAACGAGTAGTCCTTAATGGGTCTAAGTCTACATGGAGGGAAGTAAGCAGTGGGGTGCCACAGGGTTCCATCTTAGGCCTAGTACTCTTCAATATCTCTCATTAACGACTTAGATGAGGGAATAGAAGGGGACTTACCAAAATTTGCAGATGATCAAGCTGGCAGGAACGCTAACACCCAAGAAGATGGCTCAGGATCCTGATGGATCTTGAAGACTACAACACTGGGCTATATCTAACAAAAATGAAATTTCAATGGACAAAAAAAATAAAGTCTACACTTAGGCAAGAAAAACCAAAAGTACAACTAAAGACTGGTGAACTGTTTGTGTCAATGTTATAGGTTTACCGGCTCAATAGCAGTAACTGTGAGAGGGACTTGAGTCCTTAGTGGACAATCAGCTAAATATGAGCCAGCAGTAATGTAAGCAGCCAAAAAGCTCATGCAACCAAGGTTGTATTGAACACGGGATACAATCAAAGATCAAAGGGAAGTACTAATTACCACCTATAAGCCCTTAGTAAAGACCATATCTATGAGTACTGCATCTCAGTTTTGTTCATCACATTATAAAAAGATGTTTGAGATACTAGAAAAAGTATAGAGATAATGCAATCCAGGAGTGATTAGGGGCTGGAGGCTAAAACATAAACAAATGGTTTGCAGGACTGGCTTGCTAGTCTAGTGAATCCGAGAAGGACCAGGAGAGACCATGATAGCAGTCCTTCGAATATTTGGGCGCTGCCTCAAAAGAAGAGGATCCAGCTATTTCTTAAAGTGCCTGAGGCCAACAAGGAAAATGGATGGAAATTGAACAAGGAGAGATTTACACTGGAAACATAGGAGAAACTGTTCTGACAGTGAGAACAATCAACCAATGGATCAGCTTGCCCTCGGAGGTTGTTGGGAACGCATCACTTGAGGCTTTCAGAAGAGATTTGGACTGCCATCTGTCGAAATGGTCAATAGGGGTCTCCTGCTTGGGGGGGGGTTGGACTAGATGACCTACAATCCTTCCACTCTGATATCTGTTAAATCTGTTACACACATTTTATCTTTTATTGTACCATACTGTTCGGGAATTTGCAGCTGTAAATTGAAGAATGGGTGAGGGACAAGTGCTTTAAAATATCTATCTCTTATACCTCTGTGAGGACAGATCATCACAGGCTACTATTTATCCCGAATTTATGGTCCCGAAGAGATGCGAGCCAAAGGAACTTTGGGTCGACAGTGGCTGAAGCACAACAATGGTCCAAGTAAAATCACATGAGAATCACTCTGCCAATCACACCAGACATGGCGCTCGAGTGAGGCCGATCTTTATCTCCCTAATTTTGGCCGAATCCACCAGCATATGTTTGACTTACTTTCTTAAACTTTTGGTACTCAAACTCCTGTAAGTAACATTTTGTTTTTCAAGCCCATTTTCTTCTCTGCTGTACAGAATAGGCCTAGAGGACAAGCAAGAAAATGGATAGTAAGAGCAAATAAAAAAGTAAAGAAAAATCGAGAAGAGCTGACCAAAGAATAATTTTTATGTGATTACAATATCTTTGGCAATAGTTTCAACTTCCAATAGTAAAAAAGTCACTATTAGGGAAGGCTGATATTTCAATTCTCTTTAATGCAACCGGAGAAGGTAAAGTATGTATTGTATGGGAAAACACACATAAGGATTTGATTTACACTTTCATTAAGTTAAATAACATGTTTATGACTTTGGTTATAAGCCAAACCATTGTGACTTTGTAAGCCATATTAATGACATTATGCTGAACAGTCAATAATATATAGTTGACTGAATGTTAACCTTTTGTTCAAGAATTAAATAAATCCAGTGTATAATACTTGAATCCGGTCGAGTCCTATGGTATGGAAATTGTTAAACATACTCACAAATTTATTATGTATCTACACTTTGGACTGAATCCATTAAAAAATTCAGATTGTAATAAATCTGTTAACTTTTCAATGTCAGAACAGACTGTTATTTAAATGTTAAGATTTAGCATGAGGAAAAACGTAGTTCTTGTTTGCTAATAACTATTATTCTTCCAGCATATTTCCCAGGGATCCTGTAGATGTGGCCAGTAAATTAATAACAAATATCACTCTATCTTAACTTTTGCAACAACATAAAGCAGTTGTTTCTTTATAAAATTATGTAATTATGTAAAAATGAGATGCTTCAGAGCTCAAAAACCTTAATCACAGACTCCTAAACACCAAGAAGGGCTGCAAATATAAAACAAAAAATGCAATAATCCATAATTATATGCTGTCAGCTTCCTCTCGGGTATTATCCACGTCCTTGTATGCTTTTAAGTTAATAGCAATGTTTCAGCAGAATCTCATCTGCCATCTCAGGCTCTGTATTGAGTTTGTATGTGGGTCAGGCTATCAAGCTGTTATTTTAAATTTTGAGTGCTAGCCCTACTGCTGTGCCAGATTTTTTTTTTACACCCTGATTGGTGGCGAGTCTTGGTCTGTGTTTATTGTTCTTGGAGTTTGTTTGATTGGTGTTTCTGGTTTCTTCTGCCTGTTATGTGGCTTTGATTGGCTGCAACATCTGGTTCCGTATGGAGGCTTTCAGTGCAGTTGGCTTCGCGTGAAAGGACAGGCTACTATCATTAGGAAGCTAGGTTCATCTGGGGTGCCTGGTTGGGCGTGTGTTTGAGCCTGGAGATATCAGAGGAGTCTGTTTGTGTCCCAGGTGTTTGCCTGGCTACACCATCCACACCCAATCTTACACCACCCGCACAGATAAATTCGTGGCAAACTAACACCCGAACCAAATGCCTGGCAAGACAGACACATATCAGACTGAACTATGCACCCCTGACTAAAGTACTGACAGCAATGGGCTTCCACAACAACAAAATCACTAGCTTGATCCACAAAAAACCATTAAGACCATAAAAACAGAGACCTAGAAGTTTCAACAGACTCTGGAACAGTGTCCTGCCCTACATTAAGAGGTCACACAGACAAAATCAAGTAAGGATACTACCAAGGCATCACATCAAGACTGCCTTCAAAAACAGACAAAAATAGCAGCCACATCCTTAAAAACCCCCAAGCACAAAATTGACCTGGGAAAACCAAGGCATATTACAAAGTTCCCTGTGCATCAATGCCCAGCATATACATTGGACAGACAGTAGAAGTATAAATACCCGCTATGGGGAACACAAAAAGCATAAAAAAAAACTGGAGCACACTCCCTCACTACTACAGAAACACACAGGCCACAACATCAAATCAGTGGGCACCAAAACCCTAGCCACTATAGAAAACCCAGCCAAGAAATATCCAGAGAAGCCATAGAGATGAAAAAGTCTGGAAACATGAGAAGAGAGTGATCCACCGCAGCCTGTCAATCATTTTGGAAGCCTGCCTCTCAAATAGAAAGACTCTCCACACCACAATGCCAGGCAAACACCTGGGCACAAACAGATCCTCTGATCAATCTCCAGCTTCACAACCACCCCCACAGGCCCCAGAAGAAAACTACGTCTTCCTAATAGATAATAGCCATCCTTTCACGTGAAGCCAAGCTGCACTGAAGCCTCCAATACAGGAACATCAGCTGTTTGCCAGCCAACAAAGCCACAAAACAGACCAGAAACACAGAAACACCCATCAAACAAACCTCCAAGTTCAATAACCACCAGACCAACGACTCCCAACCAATCAGGAACGTAGAAAAAACATCCTGGCACAGCAAGTAGGTTTAGCCTCAATTTAAACCAACGAACTGGATAGCCTGACCACAATAACAGATTCAATTACAGAAGTCTGATGATGGCAAGATGAGATTTTGCTGAAACGTGCAACAACTTTAAAACCGCATTACAATGACGTGGGATAGTACCCGAAAGGAAGCTGAACAGGCACACCCACCACACACACACACACACACACCACACACACACACACAGCACACACACCACATACACACACATATATATATATATATAGTATATATAATATTAATATATATATAATTATTATATATTGCTTTTTCTATAGCGAATAATACTGAGCAGTTGGTTTGAAATTATTTTAAACTGACATGTGATTTAACTTTTTGTATCCAAATCAGGGGTGGGATTCTACCAGTTCGCGACTGATTCTCTAGAACGCGTTGTTTAACATTCTAAGCAAGTTCAGAGAACCGGTTGTTAGAAGAAATTACTGGCTAATCCTGTAAGGAAGGCAGGAAGGAAACATCTGCTGTTGCTTACAGAAACTGCCTCTCGTTAACCCTTATACATTCCTGGCAGGATTAGACTTTCTGACTCAGAAACTTTCTGGAGTTTCCCCCCTCCTTTTGCTGGACTTTGCTTGTGTGGGATGGACATTCAAAGTTACAAATGCACTGAAAAAAAAAACCATTTTTCAATTGCTTAACGATGTGCAGCATCCTCACAGTCTGAGAGGCCAGATGAAGGAGGTGCATGCCTTGATGTGAGTGATATTGATAGCGCCCACGCCCAGCCAATAACATGACACGCAAAGTCACACCCACAACTAAGCCATGCCCACAAGAACCAGTTGTTAAAAAAATTTGAATCCCTCTCCTCATCCAAATGGCTTTGCAGTTATCTACTTTTGAATTTTTGCACCAAATAACTGTGCTCCAAATCTAGTATGCCACAACGGAACAAAAATGAGACAAATAAAGACATCAGATGGGATACGATATATGTTTTTCTCCTCATTAAGCTTAAAATAAAGCAGATGTCTAAGAGAGTCTGAATGGTCACAATGAAGTATTGATGCTCTGCCGATTTTCATATGTGTTGTTTATGTCCACAGTTCTTCCAGACCACCCTTGGGTAAAGCCGGTTTTGAGTCACACTTATCTTAAGTGGCATGTTCATGATTCAGTCAAATAGTACTACAGTAATGTTATTACTGAGTTGTATGCTTGTTGTGATGGAGTATCAACTGGTTTTATCTTAGCTTTCCCTTGTCATTACTCCAATGTGGATTTTCATTATTTTCTTTGTTTTTTAATTCTCTGGAAGCTACGCTAAGAGTCATATATTTTGAGATGCTCAGTCATATAATAAATGAAATAAGTACTATTTTCTATCTTCCAAGATTTATTTACCTTATTTACAAGTGCTTTCCCTAATTAATTTCTTTGGTCCTAATTCAATTACGTTTTTCAAATTACAAAGCCGCTAAGTTTGGGACATTGATCACTGGTTTTAACTGATTTCTCTCTTTCCTCCCTCCTCTCTCTCTCATATGTCCATGTGCATGTGTGTGCAGTGTGTTGTGTGAGTGGTTTCTGTTCCTCATTAAAGGGCAGAGAAGCAAACTTCTTTAGTCTCAATCACTCTCAGGTTGACACCATTAGTTCATTTTCATCCACGGTTTGCGAACTATTAAGCTAGCAAAAATGCCATTTACAAAATATATAACATTTTGCACATAAAAATCATCAGTTCTGGGCTCAGCCCAAAGGGTCAGTAGAGGAATCTATTTTCCTCGTCCGAATTTTGAATGCAGCCATTTTTGAAGAGAGAGCTGTATATTGCCTGCCTATTTTTTCCCATGAACATTTCAAAGGGACAATATTTTTTTTCATAGGGGAAATATGGTAGCAAGGCTATTCAAGTGATGGCTAACCTTTTTTTGGCACTAGTGCCCAAAGTCCACAACACATGCATCCCCAAAGTGGCAAACGTGTGCCCCCCGCCATATGTGCCCCATCCCCTGTACATTATGCATGACCCCCTGTGCATGCATATGCAATTTCCCCGCATGCTTTCCCGTGCCACACAACACATGTAACATGACTCCTACTCTGCATGCTGGCTGGTGGAGGCACCCAGCTTTCCATATAGCTGGGAGGCACATGCGTGCGGAGCTGAGTTGGGGCAGGCTCGCATGCCAACAGAGAAAGTTCTGGGGCACCTGTGGCACACATGCAATAGATTTGGCCATCATCAATATCCATAACCTGGAAAAAGGCTGGCTTGTTATATAAACCTTTGACCAACTCTATGGTTTTATTAAGAAAATATGTATCAAAAAATATGTGCTGCTGACTATTTCATCTTCCAAAAAAGAAAATGCTAAATTCACCACAGGAAAAAAATATGTAGCAGATCTGGTAGAATTTCAGAAGATTGAGGAGTCTGTGCCTGCCACCATCAGTGAAGTCACACCTTGAAGAAGATAGAATTCTTTATGGCCAAGTATGATTGGACCAGATAGAATTGTCTTGGTGCAAAATACTCTCAAGTATAACATAAAAAGAAAAGATACATTCGTCATACGGTACAAAACTTACTGATAGTCATTAGGTACAATAAGCAATCAAATCATACTAGGAAATGGTCATATAAATTGTAAGGAACAAGCAACAAAAGCTACAGTCATACAGGCACAAGTGGGAGGGGATGGGTGAATAAGGAGTGAAGAAGTTAATTAAGTAATAGTAGTAAATAGTTGGGGAACAGTGGTTGAGGAATATATTTGTTTAGCAGACGTGCATGGCCATTTGGGAAAAAACTGTTCCTGTGTCTAGTTGTTCTGATGTGCAGTGCTCCTATGGTGTCATTTTGAGGGAAGGAGTTGGAAACAGTTATGGAAGGATCTGTAAATATTTTCACAGCCCTCTTTTTGACTGCGTGCCAGTATACAGGTCCTTGATGAAAGGCAAAGGTTGATAGTAATTGTTTTTTCTGCAGTCCTTATTATCCACTGAAGTCTGTGTTTATCCTGTTGGGTTTGCAGAAACTCAATAATTCCTCTGTAGAACTGAAATGACAGCTCCTTGGGCAGTTTTGAGCTTTCTGGTTGCGCAGGAAGAACATTCTTTGTTTTGCTTTTTTGATGACATTTTTATGTTAAGGTGTCCATTTTAGGTCATGTGATCTTCCTCTTGAAAGATTAAATGAAAATATAAAATTATGCCAATGATATTTATGGTATAAGTAATTAAATTAACCCTCTTTCTTTGTACGAAGTTTGGCTTCCTCTTTGGGTCCACCCAATATAAAGACCTGTAAAATATAACCTAATTGACATTTTCTGTTCATTTTAAAGCACATTAAGAAATATGGGAATAATTCACATGAAGACAACTCTAAACCTCTATGCTGTTTCTTATCTATTCTCTACAGAGAATCATGCCTATCCTTTGATTTCCCTTTTCTATGCCATTACTTGCGCAGGTCACCATAGAGACAGGAAGGTGAGCATCTTTGGGTTAATACACTCGTTTGTAGAGTTGCTGTTTTTGCAAAAAGCCTTACAGGATATTGGAGAGTTTAGCTGCAGCACATATTTTGGAAGCACTGTTAATGCATGGTTTAGAACTGTGGTTTTCAAATGATTAACAGCTGCTTGACCTGATGAGCCTAGGGCTTTTTACTGAAGTCACTTAAGTGGAAGCGTGAGATTGAAGAGCAAGGTTCATGTTTGCTCAACCACTGACTGTTGCTGAGCAACAAGCCCAGGTTGCTAATTTCCTCTTTCCTAAATAGAGAGAAAAAGGAGAAGGGACACCAAATGTTATTTTGTGAATTGATCACCCAATTATATTATCTCTCTCACCGTAACGCACAAAACACAAAAAAAACAAAAAAACCACAACAACGGAGAGGAGGAAAAAGAGATGAGATAATATAATTGGGTGATCATTCCACAAAATAAACATTGGTGTCTTCTCTTTTTCTCTCTCTTTTTAGGAAAGAGGGGAATTATGCACCGGCTTGTTGGCTCCCAGCAACATACAGGTGTTGGAGCAAACATTGAACCTGCTCTTTTCCAATCTCACGCCTCCACTAAGTGAACTTCAGGTTAAAAGCCCAAGGCTCAGTCAGGTCAACAGCTGTAATCATTTGAAAAACCCTACAGTCCTAAACCATGCATTCAACAGTGATTCCAAAATATGTGCTGCAGCTAACTCTCCATATCCTGGTAAGCTTTTTGCAAAACAGGCAACTCTTACAACGAGTGTAACTTAACCAAAGAATCTCACCTCCTCGCTATGGTGACCTTGCCCGCAAGTAAATGGCCATTAGAAAGGGAAATCAAAGATAGGATGACTCTCTGTAGAAGAAAGTGAAGAAAACAGCATTAGAGGTTAGAGTTTTCTTCAGTGAATTATCCCATATTCTCTTAATGCTTTAAAATGAACAGAAAATGTCAATTAGGTTTATAATTTAAGGTCATTTATATTGGGGTGATCTAAAGAGGAAGCCCAAATTCGTACAAAGAAAAGAAGGGTAATTAATTACATTATACAGATAAATATCTTGGCATAATTATATTTTCATTATCTTTCAATAGAGAAGATCACATGACCTAAATGGGAACCTAACATGAAAAATGTCATCAAAAAACAAAAACAAAGAATGTTCTCCTGCGCCAACTCAGAAACTCAAACTGCCCAAGGAGCTTGCTCATCCAGTCTACGAGGAATTATTGAGTTCTGCAACCCAACAGGATAACACAGACTTCAGTGGACTAATAAGGACTGCAGAAAAAAACATTACTTCAACCTGCCTTTCATCAAGGACCTGTATATGCACGAGTCAAAAAGAGGGCTGTGAAAAATATTTACAGATCCCTTCCATAAAAAAAACTGCTGTTTCAACTCCTTTCCCTCAAATGAAACCATAGAGCCACTGCACATCAGAAACAACTAGACACCAGGAACAGTTTTTTCCCAAATGCCAATCACTCTGCTAAACAAATAATTTCCCTCAACCACTGTCCAACTATTTACTAATATTACTATTAACCCTTCTCAATCACTCCTTAATCGACCCATCCCCTCCACTTTTGTGCCTGTATGACTGTAGGCTTGTTGTTGCTTGTAATCCTTACAGATTTTATTGAACCATTTCCAGTATGATTTTGATTGCTTATTGTATCCTATGACTATCATTAAGTTTTGTACCGTATGACGAATGTAATCTTTTCTTTTTATGTATAGCTGGGAGTAATTGCAACCAAGCAAATTCCTTCTGTGTCCAATCATATTGGCCAATAAAGAAAATTCTATCTTCTACATCAAGGTGTGATTCACTGCAAATGTGCAGTGCACAGACTCCTCATCTCTGAAATTCCCTAGCCAGATTCTGCTACATATTTTTTCCCTGTGGTGAAGTTTAGCATTTCCTTGAAGATGAAATACGTCAGCAAGCACAATATTTCTTGATAATCATTTTTATAAAACATAGAGTTGGTCAAGGTATATAACAGAGCCAGCCTTTTTTCCAGGTTATGGATAATGATGATGGCAAACTATTGCATGTGTGCCACAGTTGGCACCCAGACCTTCTCTGTTGGCATGCGAGCCCAATTGGCCCCAACTCAGCTCCGCCCAACGCATGTTGCCTCCCACTAATGGAAGCTGGTGCCTCCCCACCAGCCAGCATGCAGAGTAAGGGAGTCCATGTAACATGTGTGTGGTGGCAGGGAAGCATGCGTGGGAATGGCATATGCATGCACAGGGGGTCATGCAATACATGTAACAGGGACTGGGGCAGCATATGCGGGGCACAACATTGGCACTTTGGGATGCCATGTGTTGTGGACTTTGGGCACTTTTAGTGCCAAAAAGGTTAGCCATCACTTGAATAGCCATTGCTACACTTCTATTCCCCTTTATGAAAAAAAATTATTGTATCCCTTTGAAATGTTGCATTGGGAAAAAATTAGAAGAGACAATATACAGCCTTCTCTCTTCAAAATGGCTGCATTCAAAATTTCTGAACGAGAACATATGATCTCTACTGACCTTGGCTGAGCCCAGAACTTGATGATTTAATGTGCAAGAATGTTATATATTTGTAAAATGGCATTTTTGCTAGCTAATAGTTTCAGCAACAGTGGATGAAAATGAACTATAGGTGTCACTGAGAGTTGATGAGATAAAGAAGTTTGCTTCTCTTGCCCTTTAAATCGAGGAACCAGAAACATCCAAAAACCACATGCACACACATGCACATGGACAATTGAGAGAGAGAGAAGGAGGAAGAGAGAAATCAGTTAAAAACCCAGTGATCATGTCCAACACTTACTGGCTTTGGTTACTTTGAAAAAACAGGTAAGTAGAATTAGACCAAAGAAAAATTAATTAGGGAAAGCACTTGTAAATACAGTAAATAAATCTTGGAAGATAGAAATCGGTACTTATTTCATTATTATATGACTGAGCATCTCAAATCTATGACTCTAAGGTAGCTTCAGAAGAAAAAAAAAACAAAAGAAAAATAATAAAATCCAATGGTAAGACAGAGAAGCTAAGATAAACCAGTTTGAACCTCCATCTACATACCAAGATACAACTCAGTAATACAACTGTAGTTACTATAATTTGTTATTGATTTACTGAATATGAACATGCACTTAAAGATAAAGTGTGAACGTCAATAAACCGCTTTAAACCTCAAGGGTGTCTGAAGAACGTGGACATAAAAAAACACATATGAAAATCGGCAAGAGGCATCAATGACTTCATTGTGAACATCAGACTCTCTTCAGACATCTGCTTTATTTTTAAGCTTATGAAGGAGACATATATCTATCCATCTGATTGTTAATGTTTCTCATTTTTGTTCCCAGTGTGGCAATACAGGATTGTAGCACAGTGTATTTGGGCAAAAATTCCAAAAAAGTAGAATAACTGCAAAGCATTTGGATGAGGAGAGGGGATTCAATTTTTTTAACAACTGTTCTGTGGGCCAATGGCTTAGTTGTGGGTGTGACTTGGTGGTCATGTTATTGGCTGGGCGTGGCGTACTCAATATCAACTCACATCAAGGCAGCAAACTGCTCCTCATCTGGCCTCTCAGGACTGTGAGGATGCTGCAACAGTCCGTTTAAGCATGAAAAATGGGTTTTTTTTCAGTGCATTTGTAACTGTTGAATGGTCCACTCACACAGACGCAAAGTACAAGCAAAGGAGGGGGGAAATACTCCAGACAAAGTTTCTGAGTCAGAACGTCTAATCCTGCAAGATTAATAAGGGTTAACGAGAAGAGCAGTTTCTGTGACAACGCAGACTGTTTCCTTCCTGCCTTCCTTACAGGAATTAAAGGCCAGTAATCAATTTCTAACCAACCGGTTCTCTGAACTGCTTTAGAATAGATAACAACCGTTCTAGAGAATCAGTGCGAACTGGTAGAATCCACCCCTGATTTGGAATACAAAAGTTTCACAATGTCAGTTTAAAATTAATTTCAAACCAATTGCTCCGTATTATCTATAGAAAAAGCAATATATATATATATTATATAGTATATATATATATATAATATATATATATTATATGTGGTGTGTGTAGATGTCCATGTGTGTGTGTGTGTGTGTATCCGTGATATGGGCTGTTCAGCTTCCATTCGGGTACTATCCCACGTCATGTAATGCTTTTAAAGGTTGTTGCACACTACACATTACATTGCATTACACGATATTGAGTATTGATCTGTATGTGGTCAGCTATCACGTCGTTGAGTTTCAAATTTGAGGCCTAACTACAGACTAGAGAGTATAGCCAGGATGTTTTTTCTACTCCTGATTGGTTGGAGTCTTTTGGGTCTGATGATTTATTGGACATGGGTTTTGTTGATTGGTGTTTCTGGTTTCTCTGTTGTTATTTTGTGGCTTTGTTGCGCACCTGGTGTGTTCCTGTATTGGGGCTTTCAAGTGCAGCTTGGCTTGCACGCTTACTATTAGAGCTAGGTTTCCTAAAATACTAGTGCCTGTGGGGGTGTGTTTGAGCTGGAGATATCAAGGGAGTCTGTATATCAGAGAGACCCAGGTGTTTGCCTGGCTTGTGGTGGTGGAGTCTTCTATTTTGAAGAAGTGCAGGCTTCCAATGAATTGACAGTCTGTGGGACATCATCTCTTCTTCTATTTCATTGCTCTTCAGATCTTTTTTCAATCTCTATGGCTCTCTGATAATCCTGTGGTGGGTTTTCTATAGTTGGCTAGGGTTTTGGTTGCCATCACTGAAAGTGATGTTGTGACCTGTGGTTTTTCAATGTAGTAGTGAGGAGGTGTGCTCTCAGTTTTTTTTACTGCTTTTTTGTGTCATCCAGGCGGGTACTTATACTTCTATACCTGTCCTGTCCAATGTATATGCTGGGCAGATGCACAGGGAGACTTTGTATATGCCTTGGTTTTCCAGGTCAAAATTTTGTCTTTGGGGTTTTAAGGATGGCTGCTATTTTTTGTCCTGTTTAAAGGCAGTCTTGATGTGATGCCTGGTAGTTTACTGATTTTGTCTGTAGTACCTCTATGTAGGGCAGACAGCTGTTCCAAATAGGTCTGTTGACTTCTAGGTCCCTCTGTTTATGTCTTAATGTGTTTTTGTGGATCAAGCTAGTGATTTGTTTTTTGGTGGAAGCCATGGCTGTCAGTAAACTTAGTCAGGGTGGCATAGTTCAGTCTTTATATGTGTCTTGTCGCCAGGCAGTTTGGTTCTGGTGATTAGTTTTGGGCACGGAATTTATCTGTGCTGGGTGGTGGTAAGATGGGTTGTTGAGGTAGGCCAGGCAAAAACACCCTGGGCACAAAACAGACTCTCCCTCTGATATCTCCAGCTCAAACACACCCAACCAGACCCAGATGAAACTAGCTTCCGTATAGATAGTAGCCGTCCTTTCCACGCGAAGCCAAGCGCACTTGAAAGCCTCCAATACAGGAACACAGTGTTTGCCAGCCAATCAAAGCCCCACATACAGGCAGAAGAACCAGAAACACCAATCAAACACTCCAAGAACAATAACACGACCAAGACTCCCAACCATCAGGTGTAAAAAAAACATCCTGGCACAGCAGTAGGCTAGCCTCAGAATTTAAAACCTAACAGCTGTGATAGCTGACCCACATACAAACTCAAATACTAGAAGCCTAATGAATGGCAGATGAGATTCTGCTGTACAACATTGCTATAACACTTTAAAATGCATTAACAATGACGTGGGATACATACCCGAAAGAAGCTGAACAGCAATATAATATATGTATAGTTGCATTTTTGTTTTATTTGCAGGGCCCTCCTGGTGTTTTAGGAAAGTCCCCTGTGATTAAGGTTTTGAGCTTCTGAGAGCATCTCCATTTTTACATAATTTACATAATTTATAAGAAACAACTGCTTTATGTTGTTGCAAAGTTAAGATAAGATGATATCTTGGTAATTAATTTTACTGTGCCACATCTACAGATTCCCTGGAAATAATGCTTTGAAGAATAATAGTTATTTAGCAAAACAATGAACTACTTTCCCATGCTAAATCTTACATTTAAAAATAACAGTCGTCCTGACATTGAAGAAAGTTCAACAGATTTATTACAATGGAAAATTTTTTAATGATTTCATCAAGAAGTGTAGATCATAATAAATTTGGGTATTTAACAATTTCCATACATAGGACTGACTGGATTCAAGTATATACCATGGTTTATTTAATTCTTGAACAAAGTTAAACAATCAGTCACTATATATAATTGAACTGGGATTGCACATAATGTCATTAATTAGGCTTAACAAATCAACATGGTTGGCTAAACCAAAGTCAACCAACTTTATAACTTAATGAAGAGTGGTAAATCAAATCCTTATGTTTGTTTTGCTCCCGATAGAATACACTACTACCTCTCCGGTTTGCAATAAAGATGTAATGAAATATCCAGCCCTCCTATAGTGACTTTTTTTACTTACTGGAGTTGAAACTATTGCCAAGATATTGTATATTACACATAAATTTATTCTTTGTCAGCTTCTTCTCTGATTTTCTTTACTTTTAGTTGCTCATTACTATCCATTTCTGATTGTCCTCTTAGACCTATTTGTATCAGCGAGAGAGAAAATGGGGCTTGAAAAACAAAATGTAACTTAGCAGAGTTTGGGTACCAAAAAGTTAAGAAAAGTGAAGTCAACATCAATGCGGTGGACTTGGCAAAAATTGGGAAAAAGATGGCTCACCGAAGCCTTGTCTGTGTGTATGGAGAGGTAATTCCATGGATTTACTTGGTTTTGTTGGCTTCGCCAACCTTCGACCCAAAGTTCCTTGGCTCGCATCTCTCGGGGACATAAACTCGGGATAACTAAGTACTGTGATTGTTCCTTCCTGCACCAGAGGTAAAGAGATAGGAATTATTTTAAAAGCAACTTTCCCTCAGCCATCCTTCAGATTACAGCTGCCAACAAATTCCCCCGAACAGTATGGCTACGAAATAAAATAGATAAAATGTGTTTAACAGATTTAACAGAATAAATCAGAGTTGGAAGGGAGCCTTGTAGGTCATCTAGTCCCACCCCCCCCTAGCAGGAGACAGCTATACACTTGTCTGGACAGAATGGGCAGTCCCATCTCTTCTTGAAAGCCCCAAGTGATGGCGTTCGCCACAACCTCCGAGGGCAAGCTGATCCATTGGTTGATTGTTCTCACTGTCAGAAAGTTTCTCTGTTTCCAGTTAAATCTCTCCTTGTTCAAGGTTTCCATCCATTATTCCTTGTCTGGCCTACAGGCACTTTAGAAAAATATGCTTGACCTCTTCCTTTTGAGGCAGCGCCTCAATTTCGAAGACTGCTATCATGTCTCTCACTGGTCCTTCTCTTCACTAGACTAGCCAAGACCCAGTTCCTGCAACCATTTGTTGTATGTTTTAGCCTCCAGTCCCTAATCATCCCTGGTTGCTTTCTCTATACTTTTCTAGAGTCTTCCACATCTTTTTTATCAAGTGATGAACAAAACTGGATGCCAAGTACTCTAGGTATGGTCCTTACTAAGGCTTTATAGAGTGGTATTAGTACTTCCCTTGATCTTGATTGTATCCCCTGTGTTAAATACAACTTAGGAATTGCATGAGCTTTTTTGGCTGCTGCTACATACTTGCTGGCTATATTTAGCTGGTTGCCACTAAGACTCCAAGACCCTCTCACAGTTTCTGCTAGTGACCTGGTGAACCTATAATAAAACATTGACACAAAAACCATTTCACCCAGCTCTTTATGTGTACTTTGGTTTTTTCTTGCCTAAGTGTAATGGACTTTATTTTTTGTCCATTGAATTTTCATTTTTTAGATATAGCCCAGTGTTGTAGTCTGTCCAAGATCCATCACGATCCTGAAGCCTATCTTCTGGGTGTTAGCTGTTCCTGCCAGCTTAGTATCATCTGCAAATTTGGTAAGTCCCCTTCTATTCCCTCATCTAGTCGTTAATGAAAGATATTGAAGAGTACTAGGCCTACCAGATGGAACCTTGTGGCACCCCACTGCTTACTTCCCTCCATGTAGACTTAAGAGAACCCATTAAGGACTACTCGTTGAGTACGGTTGCCAAACCGGTTTGCGAGTCCATCCAGTGGTGGTGCTTTATTCCACTTTTTTCTAGCTTACTAAGAAGTAGGTTGTGATCTACTTTGTCGAATGCTTTGCTGAAATCTAAATATATTATGTCCACAGTATCTTGCTGGTCTAATATCCTGTTACTTCATATTTTTCCTTAAAAGAATTATCAGTTAAATATTTTATGTATCAATTAGAAATGATATTTTTCAGGCAAAAAGGCCAGCGTCCTGCTTTTAAGAAACAACTAATATTTGTTTAAAAAGCAGATTCCTTTCTATGAAAGGAAATAGGAATGTCTTTTTTTAAAATAGGTCATTTAAAATAAACTTAATTTCAAAACAGTTTCTTTTTGTTGCAAAACAGTTGCCTGGTACATTACTGCATTTAAATTGAAGACTTCTATTGATCCATTCAATTGTGTAATATCATCATCATTATTTTGTGACTAAAAAGTCTAACGGAACTATTCACTAGATAGTAAAACTATAGTATAAGCTCCCAGCTTTTAAACCAGCTTCAATCAGAGTGATGGCTTTTATAGTTAGTACTTTTGGAGGCCACAGATTGAGGAATCTGACCTACAACTATCATTGCTAGTCCACTCCAAATTAAATGCTTGAGGACAAAAACAATAGTGAGAGAACAAACCAAAAATAGTTTTAATTTGGGTAATTTAGTCATATCTCCCAAAGAGATTTCTTTTTAAAAAATTGGGTCTATGGAACAGGACAGCAATTCTATTTATAAAGCAATATTTAATATGGAATAAGCTTCTCTTTCTTGTTTTAGCAAATCTTTGTTCACTGAAGGAAAGGCAAATGAAAGTCAAGGGGAAAAATATGTCTAAGCATAACAAGAAAAAAATTATATTGTATTTGACATTTGTCTTTATTTTCCCACGTGTTAGTTAATTCCTATATCAAGGAGAACTACAAGCAAATAAGTAATTTTATTAAATATATTGTCTATGTGAGGTGGGGAATTATGATCCCTTTATGAATTGTGGACTTCAATTCCCAGAATTCCTGAGTCAGCATGGACCCTGCTTTGTAAGGATAAAACCTTTGTACCATTTATAATCACACTATAACTTTATATTAGCGTTGCTTAAGTGATTCAAAAGAAGCCATGAGATGTCATGAAGTGATTGTGTAAATGAGATAAGTTTGTAATTTGTATCATTTAGGCAATTATATCATGATATCCACGATGATTCTTGATCACCTTTCCTCCTCCTGCAGATACCCACTAATGTTCCCAAGCAATTGCAATATTGAATTGTTAAAACAAATAATAAAAATACTGACCAAACCCTTTTGAGTGGAAATTTGATCTCTCCAGCCAAAGCTCTCTATGACAACTGTTGTTTTTTTACTACAATTCCCACAACTCATTGCTCCTGACTATATTTGCTTGGAATAAATCTAAAACATTTGGAGCATGCCAGGTTGCCTAATTATGATTATGGTTACACAACATTGAACCTTGGTTAATTCAACTTACTTTCTCATGAGTACAACATATTACCTACCTATACTTGTGGGGTTTTACAATAAATTAAACAAAAACATATTTAGTTTTGGTTCTCATGTGAATATCCTCTCACCCAGAGCTGTAGAAAAATGTACTGAATCTGGCATCTTTCCTTACTATATATAATTGCTAAGATTGCTAGACATTGTAGCTCAGCAGTAAGTGAAGAACTGCAGTGTTTACTTCTCCGTCCCCTTTAACCTTTATATATGCTAATAACATAAAATGGCTATGCCACTTGGTTGAGTACAGGGGTGTCAAACTTAATTTCACTGAGGGCCGCACCAGGGTTGTGTTTGACCTCAGGGGGCTGGGGCTGGGGTGGCCAGAGTGGGTGGGTGGCAGCAAGATGTCCGTTTTTGCCTGTGACTGCCTTCTACAGCCCTCTGCTTGTGAAAATGCCCCCTCCCTCTATTTTCACTGGCAGAGGCACCAAGGCCAATCTTTTATTGTTTCCAGGGCAGCCCCATGGGCCAGATCTAAGCACCCCATGGTCCCGATTTGTTGCAGGGGATCTTGAGTTAGACATCCCTGTTTAGTAGGATCATTTTGCTCTGCTGCTTCTGCTTCCAGTAGCAATTAATCTCCTTCCCCAGAAAAATTAGCATTCAAGATAAAAACTTGTTGAACCTTTTCTCATATGATGTAACACATCTCTAATAGATATGGTAACTTGGGTAGTGATAGTAATCCTTAGTCCATCTCTCCTCAAGGTTTTTAATTCATTGTTTGCTAAATAGCCCTGATTCTTGTACTACTGTATCGCAACTTTTTGTTGAGAGAGTTCCATAAGTTAACATCACATCATCCTGCAAAGGTATGTTTGGACTTTCAAATTACCCATTTTTTGTGCAGGGATTTTGTCTTCATAAACACTGTCCTAATCCTTATTGACTTCATGCTGCAGAAGGTTTTGGCTCTAGTTAAATAATCTTGTAGTCAAATTTTATCCTAGAATGGCATCAGTAAAATCATGTGGATTTCATAGTAGTCCTGCTAACAGCAGATTTTTCATCTTCATAAAGAACGCCAAAATTGGATAGTTATCCATAGCAAGATATTGGCCAAGGTATGAACTTGATTGGGAGTTGGTCCTCGTGAGCCTTCAAGACAAGAGTGTTAACTTGGAGATCTGGGCTCATTCTGTCCCATTTTAATTAAACAAGATTTGTTAAGAAAGCTGGAAGACAAATTGTTAAAGAAAACCTGCCAGAGAATAATTGTTTTTCTGCAACATGTCGATTCATAGTGCCTAACCGCTACATAAAATATGTTGATGTAGAAAAAATTTGCTCTTAATCTTTTCAACTGCGCAGTCTTTCAGATGTTTTCCAAAACAAATATTTTTATGTCACACACTGACCCACAACTGACCAACCTCATTTTAGCCTGATATGATGTACCAATTCAGTTAGTATGGTACATCATGTGAGTGCTTTTGGGTTAATTGAGTAAATAAGCTTAAGTTAATCAGGGTAATATGTGAATATGACCCACATTGGATTTATTTCAGTGGTTTCCTTCTACCAACCTCTGGTCTTTAAACAACTGCATAATATTCCTGATCAATTCATATGCAATGATATTGGGAACGTGAATAGAATTTCCACTTTTCCATTTCTTTTCAGATACCTCAATCCTTGGGTTATCAGCTGGTTTTCGTTAGAAAATGTTGCAATGATTATACTCCTCTTAGGAAATTCTACTTCCCAGAGCTATTAAGTTAATCCTTCTCCAGACCTTAGTTTCTTTCAGCCAACCATGGAGGAATTATTGCAATTATTCTGTCTCATAAACTGGATTCATGCATCAACCTTAGCCATGGCTCGTTCAATCATATTTCACTATATAAACTGGAATTGGTTGGACTCACACAACATACTAAATTGAAGCCCCAACAATGGTATGCTTACATAGCACATTTGAGAGTACTTCTTACATAGTGTATGAAAATCAAGGTTATAGCAAATCGGAATATCAAAGGATAAATGGAAAGGAGGCACATGGTGGGACAGGAAGAAAAAATAAGTGCAAAAGAATTTTAACGTTTTTATTTGTTATTATACAACTTCCATACACAGTTCTTAAATTAGAGCAGTTGCTGCAGTAATTTCCTATTTGCTTAAACTAATATTCCTTCTCTGAATTCCTTCTTGAATTTCTCGTGAGCATGCTTAAGGAATTTCAATTTGTGGAGAACCCTGGTGCTATCATACATCTCTTATCCAATTGCTTTGGTATCGGCCCTCTGTTGTTTTGGCATGAATTGTATTCTGTAGCATTCATCAGCATTCTTTTTATGATACTCCTTTATTAGCATTTCACATGTACAGAGTGATTCTCAAATATGATCAGCATAAATGACGCCCCGAAGTTATATCAGGACTATATCTTCATCTTCAAAATCTCTTAAGAGAAGCTCCTCAGAACTAACAGCATTTGTGATGTGAACCATCAAAAGTGTATTAGTGCTCCATAGTTGTCATCCATGTTGGCCTATTTTCTCATTTCAGAATTTACATCTTCATGAGCTGCCAAATATGTTCTCAATAAAGTGAGGGAAAACAAATGAAAAGAGCAAATGCCAGACTGGGTGGACTTGGCTGCTTTTACATCTCGGATTGTGCTCCATCATGACCTCATTACTGGATCTTTATTATGTCCCAATCCACCACCTTTATTTAGTTACAGCAAGGCTTAAGAAGAGAACAGAAACAAAACAAGCTGAGGGGGAGGGAGAAGGAAGAAAGGGGTTCTGAGTAAGGTTTTGTAATCTAATTGTATTATTTTGCTAAATATTTGGCTACCTTTTTCATGGATGTATCCCTAACTACAATCCTCTAGAAAAGGGTAGGAGATGAAGGAGCCCAAACAGACAGACTAGCCTTGATAAGGAGGGAAACTGTTTGAAGCCCCACTCAAAATATACTTTGGTATTTGAAAGGATGTGTCTGTGTATGTTGTAAATTGGGTTAAGATTATTTATTATTTATTCATTCATTTAATATTCATTAATTTAATTCATATGGCTGCCCATTCATCAAGAGACTGCAGATAAGAGATTCTGAAACAAACATCACAGAAACACACACAATAAATATATGTGGTGTGTGTGCGTGTGTCTAAATTGATAAAATATATAATGTGTCAGGAACAAACCATCTATATTTATAGTGGGTTGATCAAATATCTTGGCCCAAAGCCTGGGGGAAGAAATTAGTCTTCAGAGCTTTCTTAAAGATTGGTAGTTCAGGGCCAGCTGAATCTCAGAGGTTTGAGGGAATGTTCTACATATCAGATATTGGAACAGAGAAGACCTTGTTGAATTGATGCAACATGGAGTAGGCCAACTACATAGATATATGGCTGCATGTTTGCATAACGTAATTAACCAAATCAGTTGCTCTACATAACAGTCAATTCACCCTTACATACAACAATGGTTGATTCAAATAATTAGCAGGCAGCCTTTTTTTTTTTTTATAATCTTCGTAGCTATTGAAAACAAATTGGGAAACTGCCACAACATTAGATTCTTGGGAATAAAAATAGATGACCAAGTGCCAGTTCAGGTGGAGTTGGGGAGTGTATTGACTCTCATGATACCCTGACCTTTGCCAATCTTTACCAACCTGCCTACTCACCTCCAGGAGTGGAGGCAGAGACAGTTTTTGGTGAAACTTGGTTTTTGTAGTACTGTTCTGTCACATCATCTGCTTCAGGGGAAAAAACACACCATTGCTTTATTAATCTCAATTTGTTCATAGAATTAGGAAGAGTTAGATTTGCTTTAAAATGTAAGGTATTTGGGACTGAAACTAACCTTGCTAATAGACTGGATTATGGTATTTTCACAACATAACATCTCTCTCCTTAATGTACCCATGAGGTTAATGGGACTGTTGGATTCTATGATTAACTACTATTTACATATGTTGTCATAAACCTGGATATATTACCTGCAGTGGGATTTTGTCAATAGGAATGCAGTTGTGCCTCCATATACCCGTCAAATGTCTATTTGCTTACTATAATAGAAAATCAATAAACCTGCACACAAACACAATATACACAACAGACATATAAAGAAAAATGCTACCTTAAAAGAAAAAAAGGTAAGAAAAGTGTTAATTAACTTTAAACTACAGTTGTCATGAAATAAAAGTAGTTGTATAGAATTTGGTTAATTTCCAAAAACCAGCTGGATACTGAACTGATTAAAAAATATAGCAAAATACTTGCAGCTTCCCTGGCACTTTTCGTTACTGTTAAAATAGCTTGAAGCTAGATGAGATGTTTATCCTTATTCGGCAGTCAGACAGGAATATGTGAACCACTATTTCTATTTCATTATTTTGCAAACCAAGTGTAATGAGAGAAAGTATGTTACTTTTGTCAAGTAACATATTTTGAAGAGTTGAAAGAATTATCAACGTGTATGGGAGTCAAATAGGGGGATAGATTTTGCAAAGCAGTTCAGTATTTGCTCAGCTGTGCAATAATCCCAAAACGACAAATTAACACTTCCACAGACAAGCGTCCTCCAACTATCATACTGTTTTTCAATACCGAGTGACTGCAGCATGCAAGTAATAGTATATGAAGCAAAGATTTGAAAAATCATGATTGAGAATGGGGAAATAAAATATTTCAGAATCCAGTTTGGGGATGAGATCAGAACCAGGTTTTTTCCCAACAAATGATAATTGAGGACATTGTCACCATTACATCCAAGCTGTAATGTACTCCCTTCTCTCTCTCTCTCTCTCTCTCTCTCTCCCTCCCTCCCTCCCTCCCTCCCTNCCCTCTCTCTCTCTCTCTCTCTCTCCCCTCCCTCTCCCTCTCTCTCTCTGGAGATATTCATTGCCTCTTCTAAATCATCCATTACTAAGTTTTGGAAAGCAGCCTTGTTCTACTTGGCTCAATTCATCTGAAGATTCTGACATGCTGCCTCCCCATCATCTCAGCATAAGCTGCTAAATTTGGCTCTGACACTTGGAGATCAGTTAAGATCTCGTGGTATACTTTGCAGTGCAAATTCTCTCATACTACTTTTAACTTCCAATCAGAGTCAACTGAAAGATAGTTTTCTTGTTAAAAGTTTTTCTAACAAGTATCTAGTTGTGAGACAAATTCCATAAACCTTGGAACCTATTCCTGGCAGAAATTAAAAGGGAAAGGAGGAAGCAACAGGCATGTTTCAGATGTTTTAAAAGCATATATGTATGTATAATTCCCAAGTTACAGCATAATAGCAAAATATAAAGATTAAATATCACCCCATACATAATAAATAAATAAAATGGAAATCTGCCCATTCCATAATAATTTGTGTAAAACACATGCCATAAGGAACTATATGCATGCTAGATCAAAGCCTGAGGAAATTTCCAGCCTTTAAGTTCTCCAATTAGGATGGGAGCAACAGAAACGGCATGGGGGACCCCATTCCAGAAGTCAAGTGCCAAGACAGAGGTCGTTTGCTTCATGGTGATGCATCAAAGTGACTCAAGTGCACTCATTCTGCTGGCCCACACCAACTAGCAGAAAACTTGGGAGAGGGATAGTCTCTCAAACAACTTGGCTCTATGCCCTGTACAGCTTTATAGTAACTACTAGACAGCCCATGACTTACTTGGTCTGAGCAGGAATGTGAACTTAAGGAAAGCTCTTAATTGGGGAAGAGGTGGAAAATCCCCAAATCTAGGTGACCCTAACATTCACAGCCAATTATCTTGATAGGATTAAGTCAAACTGATTCCTCTCCATGCAGACCTTCACAACCTCCAGGCACTGGGATACTTTGGTCAATTTGGGATCAAAAGATACAATTGGCTATCATTAGCATTCTGATCATATCTAACTTCAAACTTCAGGATAATTCCATCCAGTAGTTTCATGTAGATTTTAAACAGAAGAGAGACAGCATTGTCCCACAGAAAGGAGGGATCTATGGAGTAAACACCAGCTGTAACTGACCCTGGAAAAGGAAGTGAAGCACCATAAAATAGTGCCCTAATTGCTAATTCCCAATCTATACAGGTGGCCTAGAAAGATATCATATTGAAAGGAGCACAAGGACATATGCATCCATCCTCGCTCCACTACAATAAGAGTAATGCTGCCTCCATACTGAATCCCAGCCTAAAGTTGGCCTGAAATAAATCTAGATAGTCCACTTTCTCCAAGGTCTTTGTTGATGTTTGGTCTTCCTTCAATTACCGCCCCAGTGTCTTTCTTTGTACTTCCTCTCCAAAAGGTCCTATTAATCAAGATGCACCCCGGAATCAATGGGCAGAGAAAGATCACACAGGGTTAGTATTTTAAATAGGGGTGTGATGAACAGTGCCCAACCACCTGTCCTCCTGGTACTAAAATATTAAGCCTCAATCCATTGCTCATTAGATTCTCAGGAAAAAATCCTGAGCTATTTCTAAAAATGTGCAAGGATTCTGCAAATCAGCTGGGGCAAACAAATCAAATAAATCTTATTTCCCCATTGAGTAGGGGACCCCAGGAAACTGAAGGCAATTAGAGAGTGATCTATCTGTGGACTGCCATATAATATTACAATGTCCCCAAGGGAAAAAAAATCAGAAAAAAATATGTGGCTGCTGGAATGCATGCCATCAATGACTTGGGATAAGTCCATGGTTGCCATGGTTGTGGACTCCTAAGCTGCCCTGGATTCAGTCACCAGGTTGCAGATTAAAGTCCCTGAGCAACAAAAGCCATAGGGATTCTCACTAATCCAGCCGTTGGATCCAGTAGGTCAGATGGTAGGTTCCAGATAGCATTTAGAAGAACTGTTTGCTGACAAGGGGGCTCAGTGTGATCACTGAGGGCTTTGTGTTTTTATTTTTATTTTTGGTGTATTTGTTTTGTGTTCCATATTAACATAATCCAAATAAGCTATTCCTATTGGACAACAAATACCCAACGCTGATTGACTACTTTTCTCGACGCTGATTGGACAATAATAGCAGGACTATGATTGGCCAATTCAAGAGGCGGGAAAAACAAGTAGCCGTCATTGGACACTAGCTGCGAGCAGCTCTCTATAAAAAGAGCTGCCGCGGCTCCTAGTTAGATCAGACTTTCAGAACTAAATAAAAGAGCTGAAGTTATGCTGATCTCTGAATCTCATTCCCGCGAACCGAACATTTTGCTTCCTGCAGTCATAATTATTGTAAGTTACCTATCTGCCAAAGAGGGGGGATGGGAGATGGTTTTATTGGATAACTCTAATTTGGAATAAATCTGTTCTCGAGTTGTCAACTCTTCCAACATTTTCTGCAGCTAACCCTATTAATAACTTGGGACTTAAGAATGAACAAAAGATAACATTTATTTCTTTGCAATGAATGTTTTGAGGACTGATTTCTACAGTTCCAGTTACTGCATATAGTCTACTATTCCTTGGAAGCTTAGCCTTCTATTCCTTATGATGCATGCAGCATGTTGTGAGGAGACTATGCCACCTCTTTGTGTACATTTTTCACTTCAGAAAAATGACCTGAAATGAATGTAGGACTACCTACTCCCAGCTATAGTGTGCAATGGCAACTCTTGGTATCACACTGTGAGAATATGCAGTGTGAATTTTCTTCTATATTGATCTCAAATCATTAAAATATACTGTTCAATTTAGTAATAATTCACACTCTCACTTCAAAGTTCATAAACAGTAGGATAGTAATCTCTGTATCATTTATAGAAATTGCCCATAGAATTACACCTCTCCATAGATATTCTATTCACCACACGAAGAAGTATCTAGATTTTTCCCAACCTAGACTAGGAACATCTTGACTTTCTTACTCCTTCCAGGGTTCACACACTTAAAAATATCCTTTATTTTTTTCCATTGGATCTCTTCTCCATTATCCAGCCCATAGCAGTTGTACATATTTATCTTTATTTTGTAAGAAAAATAGAATTTAATTTAAACAAAGTAAGCTCATTGGCAATGAAAAGAAGTAAACAATAGAGTAAAACTATATGACACACCATAGAGGCATGAGGAGCCAGGATTTATACCTGATCTATAACAATAAGGTGGTATGTTTGGTTTTAGTTTAGAAAATGATCTTAAGCATTGCAATTTATAAAAAATGGCTGTGCAAGTTCAGAATACACCATTGTGGCTTACTCATAGAGATACAGAATTGGAAGAGGGCTTGAAAATCTTCTAATCCACCTCTCTGCTCAAAACAAAAATCCTGAGACTTTCACAAACAAATGACTGTCCAATCATTACTTGAAAACTTTCCAGTGAGGACCAGGTAGAACTTCAAAAAACAGGCTGCCCCACTGCTTAAGAGAATCTGTAGTCATTACATTCTTCCTAAGTTTGAGTTTGGATCTCTCATGTTAAAACTTCCATTCATTAAAGTCATATTTAAAGAAACAGAATCTGAATTTCTTTTAACCAGCTCTCGGCACGTAATAACAGCAGTTGCATAGAATGTATTTATTATTTTTTCAAAAATAGCTGAATACCAATCTGATGAAAGGTACGTGGTTTGTCTGACCTTTTTGCTCAAATAGATACAATCTATGTGTCTCCAGTGGGAGTATATGTCCTACTATCTTTTTTCATTACCAATTCTGCAAGAGCAGGTGTGCTTGAAGCATGCAGGAGCATTTTAACTGGAACATTTTAACTGCTTTAAAATGTTCTATACAGGAGCTCCATGCATACTCCCAGCTCTTCACATCAAATACATAATTCAAGATAGATCTTAAAAACGATACCGAAATGCAGGTTTTGTTTTCATCAAGAAGGTAGCTTGCAGTGCAGACTATTTATTTGTACTTAATTATTAGATCAATTTATATGGCTGCCCAATTCTTCCTTGTCATTCTGATAACAAATTAACCTTAAAATATCAAATGAACAATAGAAAGTAGTATGAATGTAAATCATATTCACAGTCTATAACTCAATTTCCACAAGCTCTAAAACAGGGACCTCTTTTGGACCTCAAGGACTACCAAACTCATATTTTTAAATCCTGATGACCACTAATACATTTTTTTTAAAAGCTAATAAGATAGATAGATAAATAGATAGATAGATAGATAGATAGATAGATAGATAGATAGATAGATAGATAGATAGTATATATATAATACTATATATATATAGTATTCAGCTTTGTTCGGGTATTTTCCCATGTCATTATAGTTCTGCTTGTAAAGTTGTAGCAACGTTTCGGCAGGATCTCATTTGCCATCATCAGGCTTCTGTATTGTGTTCGTCTGTGAGTCAGTTTTAAAGTCTGTGAAAGTCTGACTCACAGACGAAAACAATACAGAAGCCTGATGATGGCAGATGAGATTCTGCCAAAACATTGCTACAACTTTAAAAGCACAACTATAATGACGTGGGAAATACCCGAACAACGCTGAATACGATTTAGATAGATAGATAGATAGATAGATAGATAGATTAGATAGATAGATAGATAGATAGAGATAGAATAGAAAGATGGATAGATAGATTAAGATATCTATCTCCTTCCGACAGGAAGGAATAGATTAGATAGGTATATCTATCTATCTGATGATGCAGATGAGATCTGCTGAAACGTTTGCTACACTTTAACGAACTAACAATGAGCTACAACTTTTAACAAGAACTACAATGACGTGGGATAATACCGAAGGAAAGCTAAACAGCACAAATGTAAGTACCGCGAGAGCTTATAAAAACAAAAAACAAATATATTTATGGTATAATATTATATATGTATTATTATAGTTTTTTTAAGCTCTCGGCGGGTATTACATTTGTGACTGTTTAGCTTCCTTTTGGGTATTATCCACGTCAATTGTAGTTCTGTTAAAGTTGTAGCATGTAGCATTGTTGCTGATCGAATAGCGCCATCCTTTCACACGAGCCAAGCTGCATTGAAAGCCTCCACACAAGAACAGAGTGTTTGCCAGCCAATCAAAGCCACAAAACAGACAGAGAAACCAGAAAAACACCAATCAATCAACTCCAAGTCCATGACACAGACCCAGGCTAATAGCATCAGAATAGACCAGCTCAAATTTGAAACAGAGGAACTGTGAGACACACATCTGACAAGAAGCCTGGATGATGGCCGATGAGATTCTGCTGAAATGTTGCCTACAACTTTTTAACAGAACTACAATGACATGGATAATACCCGAAGGAAAGCTAAACAGCACACATATAATATATATGTTTTTTTAAGCTCTCGCGGTACTTAACATTTGTGCTGTATTCGCATACAGAAGCCTGAATGATGGCCAGATGAGATTCTGCTGAAACGGTTGCACAACTTTAACGGAACTACAATGAGCTACAACTTTAACAGACTACAATGACGTGGGGATAATACCCCGAAGGAAGCCTAAACAGCCACAAAATCCTCCTCCTCCAGCATCCTCTTCTCTGGGTAGGGCGATTCTTAACTAACCGAGCATGCTAGAAATTCAGGGGCACTACACTGTGTGGGCTTTGCCTGCATTTCCAAGGCTTGATGTTGGGAGAGGCGCGAGGGCTAGGAAGAGCCGAGAGCTGTGCATGGCTCATCTCCCTTTCCTTGACTGTCTGCACATAGGCATGGAGGGAGGGGGAAGGAAATAGAGAGAGGTGGGAGAGATTCAAACTAGAGAAATTAATGGAGAGAGCTAACAGTGGGGTGCCTGGGGGAGGGGACTGTTGTTGCTTGCTGCGACTGTATGTGAGAGCTGGTTGGTGGCATGCATCTCAGGGGAACCTGACTCCAGGGTCCCCTCGAAGAGTCAGGAGCATGAGAACTGCATGGCCTGATTAATTGCTTTTGGGGGCCATTTTCTTCTGTGGCCCACCAAAAATTTTCCAGACGGCCACAGATGGCCATGGCCCACCAGGTTGGCGACCTGCTGTCTAAAACATATGAAAACATGCCTCAGGTGATGTTTTATTTTAATTTATTATTTATTTGATTTGATTGTCAATTCCTTAAAAGATAATAAGGTATAAGTAAAAACTATAGTTTAATGAAATATATGGATACATATAAGAAGAAAAATAAAACATAGGACAGAGATGGTAAGGCAATGTTGGTGCAGTTATGAGCACTCCTAACAGACGCTCTTAAGGAAGGGGTGAGGTTCAATAGTAGAACGTCTAAGATTAAAGTTTTTGGGGTTTGGGGAAGAAAACCACAGAGTCAGGTAGAGTATTCAGTACATTGACCCCTCTGTTGCTGAAGTCCGCATTTCACTTGCAATCAAGTTTGGTGGCATTAACCTTGAGTTTGTATCTATTGTTTTGCTCTTGTCTTGTTATGGTTGAAGCTGAAGTATTCAATTGACAGGTAGGACTTACAATGTATGATTTTATATACTCTACTTGTCTTGGACCGCGAAGGCGGTGTAGTTTCTTCGGTTTTCTAGTCTAGAATTTCAAGTCTGGTCGGGCATAAGAATATTCTGCACAAGTAGAGAGAGTGGAGAACTCTTCTTGGTTGAAATAATGTTCCTGGACTTTCTCGACTAGTGTTATTCAGATACGTAATGTTGGGTTCCAGATGATGAGCTGTATTCGAGTATTTGTCCCTAGCAAATGATTTTGTATTCTCTAGTTAGTCGTGTAAATATTACAGAGAAAAAGCTAACGTAAAGAATTATGGTTAACAACTCTTAATGTTTTTCTGGCTTTGGTAGTACAGTGGGCTCTAGGCACTTTAGATATTAGAGATGAGTACTCCAAGATCCTTGACAGAGTTTGGATCATCAACAAGGTGCTTGAACTATTATCCTGTATTTTATTTTCTGACTTTTTTTTTGCCAGTATGTAAGATAGAGCATTTATTTGTTGAGATTTGAAGTTGCCATTTGTTTGACCATTCTGATACATAGACGAGGTCTTTTTGAATGGTAGCAGTATTGTCTGTTTGGCCATGTTCAAAAGAACATTCATATGTTTAAAGTTTTGCAAAAAATGAAAACCAAACCAAACCCAGCAGAATCAGGTCCAGGCAGGCGGAGGGGGAAGCTCCACAACAGAGAGCTGCCACAACAGAGAAGGCATACTTCCATACTTCCTGAGTCCTAGCACAGATAGGACCTGGAGATAAGCACACTATCAGATCTGGAGAGTGTTCTATATTACCATACTTGAAATACCCTCTTTGATTGGACCAGAAATACTACTTGCTGATTGGTCCAGAAACATGATCCTGATTGGTTCACATTACCACCCTGTGATTGGCTTGCTGGATCAGTGGGGGATTCAAAGAGCCATCATTGGCCGCGAGCCACTCACAGCCACTGTCAAAGAGGCTGCCGCAGCTCCGCAGCCAGAGCAGATTCAAGCAACTAAATAAAGAGCTTAAAAATCACACTGGTCTTGAGTCTCTTTTCCCGCGATCTAACAGAGGGAGCAGCAGAAATAATTGAAGACAGGCAGTCCTGAAAATAAACTGTTTCTATGCTTGGCACCTTAGTTTTAGTTTACTTTATTGTCATTGCATCTCATACAACGAAATCAAACACTAGCTTCAGTGCAAATCATGACCATGAAAATAAACACAAATATACATCCTTCACACTCCACACATTGAACTGAAACCCCCTGACACCACACCAACACTGCACTACACAGTAGAATTCAACAGACCTACTGCTCTGGAATAGAAGCTGTTTTTCAGCCTATTTGTCCTTGTTTTTATGATTCTGTAGTATCTGCCAGATGGTAATAGTTCAAAAAAAGGGTGCCCAGGATGAGATGGATCTTTGAGAATGCTTTGAACTTTCTTAAGGCAGCGGTGGCTATAAAGCTCTTCCAAAAAGGGGAGAGGGCAACCAATGATCTTCTGGGAAATGACGTTAACTCTCTGGAATGCTGTCCTATCTGCCACTGTGCAATGGGCCATACAGAGGTGCAGTAAGTTAAGATACTCTCTATGGTGCAGCAGTAGAAGGTCACCTGCAGTTTTTCATTCAGTTGTTGTTTTCTGAAAGTCTCAGGTAGTATAATCTCTGCTTGGCCCTTTTGACCAGGGCTGAAATGTGAGCACCCCAGGTCAGGTCCTTTTTAATGGTAGCACCCAGAAACTTAAAACTGGCCACTTGCTCCACTTGGTCTCCATTGGTAAGCAAGGGCTGGATGTCTGATCTATTCCTTCTATAGTTCACTATAAGCTACTTGGTCTTCTTCATGTTGAGGACCAAGTTATTGTCTCCACACCATGAAAGCAACCAGTCCACCTCTTCTTGGTAGGTAGACTCATCACTCCTATAGATGAGTCCCACCACTTTTTTTTTTCAAGTCCCACCTTGAAACCTTTTGGGAGCCAGATCAGCTCATGAAGCAGTGGTATGATACTAAAACAACGCAACTTCCTATATTGCTGGGCTCTGAACCAACTGTAGTTTTCAAATTGTTTTCAAGAGCTGCGCTATGTAGAGGGGTTTTATAATAATAGCCCACCAGATAGTATACTAGTCTATCTGGGAGGTAATCATGCATGAGTGACTTCATGAAGAGAACTTCCAGATCCAAGAATTGGAACAACTGGCACAGGAGACGGATCTGTGCAAAAACCCTGTTCATCAGTTTTGGCTGTGGAAAATATTATTCCATTGAGAACTAAAGATGGAAAGTCACTGGAGTCAAAGGACCCCAAAAACCCAAGGACACTTACTTATTAATAGCAATAGCCCCAGCACTTAGACTCATATACTGGTTCACAGTGCTTTACAACCCCCTCTAAGTGGTTTACAGAGTCATCAGTTGCTCCCAACAATCTGTGTCCTCAGATTAAGGTTGAATTGAAGCCCGTTCTTTCCCATCTAGACCCTCACAGCCTCCAGACTCCAAGAAAGAACCCTGATCATGTCACTTGGTTCACATGGAGTAGGAATTTACAACTAAGTTTCATCAGTGTACTTCAGCTTCTTTTACACAATTAAAAGGTATGTGGAAAATAGAGGTGGTATTCAGCAGGTTCTGACCAGTTCTAGAGAACCAGTATCTAAAATTTTGAGTAGTCCGGAGAACTGGCAGATTTTACAGTATCCTTCTCCTGCCACTCCCACCAAGCCATCGCCACAGAACTGGTAGTAAAATAATTTGAATCCCACCACTGGTGGAGAAGTTTGCAGCCCTGAATAATACTGCAAAGTAGAGGCTTGGGCCTGGAACTCTGCTTCCTCCATTCTCAACTCTAACTGGAACCAGCCCTGGAGGAAAACAGAAAAATACTGCAACACTATCCCCCTCATTCTTAACCCCCCCCCCATAGTTGGTGCAGAAGGACACCATGATTGATAGTACTAAAAGTTGCTAAGAGATCGAGAAGAGCCATAAGGGATGCACCACATAGGGTTTTTTTAATATTCATGTAGAAAATTTATATTGCCTCTGACTCGCATGTGGCAGTTCAAGGTGGCTTATTCTTATTCCTACTCCCATCAGAGGTATTCCATAATGCAGCCAATGCTAATACTGTCAGGGCCTGAAACTGCCTGAAATGGATCCAAACAATCTGCTTCCTTTAGTACAGGGCCTCGCTACAAGCGCCCAATTCACCTCCATTGGGACCTAGTTAGGTGTCATCTCTTGGGAATCTTTAGCTAACTAGGAAGAACAAGGACTATTATACAGATGGCTGAAATCACAGCCTTCAGGAGTAGCAAGTTCAGACTCTTTTTAGGTCTGACAAATCAGACTGTTCTATATGTAAATGGTTGACTCCAAATCTACAAATCTGATTGGCTAAGAAAACTAAGCATTGGATTGGTTCACTAGGACCAATCCAAAAGAGCTGCTGAAAGGCGGAAAATTTAAGGAAATGCCATAGGCTACAAGCCACGCAGGCCAGCCTGTATAAAAGGCTGGCCTCTGCTGCAAGCCAAATGTTCCTGTTACTGACTGAGTGTAAATAAAGCCTTTTGTTGTTGAACCTGGTCTACCTCGTGTGTTTTTCCGAAATAAAACACTGGCGACGAAGGTGGGATCCGGTCCTGAAACACAGAAAACCTGCACGCGGTGATAAGAAGCCGCAGACGCCAGCAGAGATGCCTGAAACAAGCACCGCCCGCGCCCTTCCAATCCTAACGAAGAATGGATTGGGAGTCATATACAGATTGCTTTCCAAATGTATCTTGGAGAGCAATGAAATGGAAGACCATTTCGAGCAATGCAAGTGAGCTTGCTGTTGCCCTAAACCGCACTGCGGACACAACGTGTTCAAGATTGGCAAAGTGCCCTTGACGAAGCCCCGAGACGTTAACAACTAACCGTGGCCAGAATTGCAAAGAATCCTCAAAGCACACTAATCGTCTCCGTGGTGTGAGAGATCTAATAAAGCGACACGAAAGTTACCGCAGAGACGCAGAGAGAGGGAGAAGACCGCCGTCGATTCTCGGTTCGCCTGCTTTGAGGCAAATAGGGGGTGAGTGTGATTTCCCTGAACATCGATGAAGCGATGAGAAGATCGCGTGGTGTTGGGGCAAGAGACCTAATGCACAGAGTAAATTACTCAACAAGCCCAACATCACCGTGACAGAAGCCATCGGCGGAAGCCACGTGGCCACCGAGCCACGAAGAAAATCGGCGTCCAAATGAAGAAGATGAACACACACAGCGAAAGAAACAACCCAGCCAAAGACATAGAAAAGCAGCCTCCACCACCTCCCACTATGAAAGAGTCGGGAGTAGGCAATCAAATCGAGGAAGAAGAAAGACGAAGATCCACCGTTTTTCGCGAACAAAAACAGAAGCCGGCGAAAGAAGGAATTGGCGGGAATGGCGCCGGCTGCGGAGGAAACCATGCCCGAGCCCGAATGCAGATTTCTCAGACGCTATCTGCAGGATTGGGTAAAAACGAGGGCATATTGAAAAGGTCTGCAGAAACAAGAGAAGCTAATAGCCCTACGAGACGCCGAAATTCCCCAATACAAAGCTGAGCCTAAACGAGCTGAGCGAAAGGTGGCAACAAGAGAAACGAGCCATACACAACAACTGTCACCATAGAGAGGGCTCTAGACGGAGAGTAGAGAAGAAGGTTAAAATACTGTAAAAATCAAAAGGGAAAGCCCCGCAAGATGGAAGTGGAGCTCAGGGTCCTTTCTTTCTAATGGTATCTGGGACACAATAAAACAGCTAAGTTCCCAGAACATCAAAACCAAGAATTACAAAAGCAACCTCTAATCCTCAAAGACTACCAGGGAAACCCGAATCCCTGTAGTCGGCATGGACATTCGGGTCGCCTATAACAACACATCAAAAATGCTGCTGCTGACTATAGTCGACCGAAACAGACCAAGCCTCCCTGGGCATCGAATGGTCCGCGCCATTGGGCATCGGGAATGACCGGGAGATCGTCCGAGTGACTTACAACCGGCTGAAGACGACCCTCATCTGTGCATTCCAGGACGTTTTTTTGACGGCTCACTTTGGCAAGTACGGGGAAATCCCATTTCTTTAGTAGACCCCCAAATAGCCCCACGAAGAATAAAAGCCCAGGCAAAGTTCCCTTTGACAAAAGGCAAAGATAGAGGAACAGCTAGACAAACTAATAGCCCAGGGGGTGGCCTAGAACCTGTGGACCAAATGCAAGTGGGAAACGCCTATTGTCACACATAAAACCTGATGGGTCCCATTAGAATCTGTGGTGGACTATAAGGCTACCCCTGAACCAACGCTTTACAACCAAGCGCATACCCGGTGCCAGTAGTCAGCATTTGCTTCACTCTCTGGGAAAGGGCAAAGTTTTTGCTCAACTCGACTTGGCACTAGCCTATCAAACAACTCCCAGTGGACCCAGAAACAGCAGAAGCACAGACTATAGGAGTCACGCCATAAGGGCGCATTCAAATGTCACCCT
>BHFT01025585.1:0-45053 GCA_004320025.1 Laticauda laticaudata
AAGAACAGGAGCCACCCTCCGAGAGGGAGGAGGACAGCTCTACACACTGCTTATCTTCCAGTTCGGTTTGTAAGTCCATTCCAATGAATCACATACATTAAGTTTGCCTGACAAGGTGCCTGTGAATGAGTTACTCACTGGAACAGACTGTCTGTTTGCAATATAATCTTCCATTTTCTGCTGCTTCAAAGGCCTGGATAAACTCTCTACTGCAGAGTGCTGTCTCTTCTTTCTTTTCCCCATTCAGGTTTTATTTCAGTTTCCTTCGTTTCCAGTTTGTTTCCAGACTCAATTCTTTCAGTTTGTATGCCTAGGTTCCAATAGTCTAATAAGTTCTCAGCTCTTGGGAGTTATACATCTTCATCAAGCTAGCCTTTTCTATAAAGTAATTCACCCTGCGCAACGTGCTCACAAAGCATTGACGGCAGCATAAACGCATAAAACTATCCTAATTTATGATTGTAATAGAGCCTGGAATTTCCACCGTAAGTCATAACTGACAAGGCACTTACATGACTGGATATGATTTTTTTTTGCTGTGGTCATTAAATGAGTGTGGTGGTCATTAGGTGAACAATAACAATAACCTCTAGCTGAACCTAACTCTGATGTTAAGCAGATCAATGTATTCTTACCGGTATTTTTTGCTGGAAATAAGCCAAAAGCCCCAAAATTGGCAAAAATGTGCCCACGGAATGTTACTAACTTAAGAACTGCAGTGATTCATTTAACAAGTGTGGCAAAAACGGTCATAACAACAAAATTCACTTAACAAATGACTCAATTGTATCTCAGTTGTGATCATATGTCAAGGACTATCTGTACGCTGTTGCCTAAGCACCTCAAGAGAAGAAAAACTCACCTTTTCTCACCAAATTATGTTTACCCTTAAGATGATTCAGTGCAAAAACCTGTTTCCCTGCTGTTTTTGTCCCCTGATCCTAGTACTGTCCTCTGGAGCAAAACAAATAAATCTCTATTTTTAGCATGACCACTCTGTTGAAGTTTCGAGATAGGCATAAAATCTCCTCAATCATCTCCTCTTCTGGTTTAGCCAGTGCGTTCTAGGCAAGGCAGGTGCCAAGAACAGAAGCTGGAAGTTTCTGCCCCCCCCCGGTCATGCCCAGATGGATATGGTTGAGCCACACTCTAGAGCAGGGGTCTCCAACCTTGGCAACTTTAAGCTTGGCGGACTTCAACTCCCAGAATTCCCAGCTGGTTTGCCCCTGGTGGTGGTACTCAAATCCTAATGCTACTTTTATGATCCTAGGTTAGTTCATTAGCTTGAAGTCTTACCTTTGCAAAGGGAAATTGAGAAGGAAACTGAATTGGGTGGCTTCAAGAGAGAATAAATAATATATTTTCTACATTTCTCTCCTCTGGTTGGAGTGGTGTGGTGGCCTAGAGGTGGAGCTTTCACCTCACAATCTAGAGGCTGGTGAGTTCGATCCTAGGTAGAGGCAGATACTTCTCTCTCTCTGGGCACAATGGGAATATGTCTGCTGAACAAAACTCCGCATTGGCAACAGGAACGTCATCCGGCCATTAAACACTCTTATTAGCTCCATTCAGTCGCCCAGACTCCACCCCGCAAGGGATTGTAGGGTTGTTAAAAGATGATGTGATGATGATTTCTCTCCCCTGGTTCTTTGGGAGAAGATCTCTGTCAGATGGTGCTCCATTCAAAATCCAAGAAAGACACTCTTAAGACTCCATTGTTACAGAGAAATCAAAATGATTCTAGATCTGAGGATTTACGTGCGAAAAACACATATACAAAGTGATGGCAATGTTCCCACCCACAATAGTTCAAACGGCCCATCCAATCTGAGATGTATATAATGACATGTAGGGCATATTCAGGTGGTGATGCAGACATCTGGCCGTTGACCTTGGCCTGGTTAGATAAAGAGCTGCAATTTATTTACTTATTTATTTATTTANGCTTACAATATAACAGAAAGAAGAATAAACATAAGTTTAAATACATGAAATAGGAACTAATGATTGGGGACAAAAGGACAGGGGTGTAAGCACGATTGTGAGCTTATGCACACCCCTTACAGACCTCTTAGGTATGGGGTGAGGTCAATAGAGGTTAGTTTGAGGGTAAAGGAGTGGGGGTTTGAGCAGGTGACAACAGAATCAGGTAGTGAGTTCCAGACATTGACCACTCTGTGGCTGAAATCATACTTCCTGCAATCGAGTTTGGAGTGGTTTACATTTAGTTTATATCTCTTGTGTGCTCTAGTGTTGTTGTTGATAAAGCTGAAATATTCATTAACTGGTAAGATGTTGTAACATATGATTTTATGTACTATGTTTAAGTTTAATCTTAGTCGGCGTAGTTCAAGGTTGTCTAAGCCTAGAATCTCAAGTCTGGTGCTGTAGGGTATTCTGTTGTGAGCAGAGGAGTGTCGTACTCTTCTGGTAAAATACTTCGGGGCTCAATTATATTTATGTCAGATATGCAGTGCGGATTCCAGACAGCAGAGTTGAAGTCAAGTATTGGTCTAGCAAAGGTTTTGAGGTTTTTTTACAGTTGCACAGTAAGCAAGTAAGCATGCATAAACAACAAAGTTTTTCCCAAGTTATATCGTTCATTCTCTAAAACTCCAGCACATTTCCCACCCACACAAAGCCCAATTAATTCACCCTCCCCCTGTTACTATGGCAGCCAAAAAGATGAGAGAAAGGAAAGGAGTCTTGAAGGCTGACAATCTCTTTTTTCCCCCTTAGTTTTTCCAAGCCTTCTGCTCTCGAAGCATAAGTACAGATAGTCTTTGATTTATGACCATTGGTTAAACCAGAGGTCCCCAACCCTGGTCTGTGGACTGACACAGGGCCGCAGCATGTGAGAAACTGGGCCACACAAACAAGCGAAGCCCCATCTGCAGGAGGGAGGCACCACATAAAACCACGTCCCCCCCCTCCTGTGGAAGAACATTGGTGTCTCTGGTGCCCAAACATTGGGGTCCACTGTGTTAAACAATGGTTCGAAGTTTCAAGAGAGTGCTAGAAAATGTGATTTGCGACCAGTCCTCTAAGTTACAACCACCCACATAGTCCCATGGTTGTGATCTGGGTGCTCGACAACTGGCTCACGTTTATGAGAGTTGCCATGTCATGCAATCATGTGATTGTCATTTGTGACCTTCAGCTTCTAACAAGAGTCGGTCTGTGGGGAAGAGAACGTTACAAATGGTGATCGTGTGAGGGCTTTCTTAGTGGCGTGATTTGCTTAATGGCCATGGCAAAAAAGTTTTCAGAATTAGGTGCAGTCCAGATAATGTCTCATTTAATACAGTGGTTCTGGTCTGTATTATAGTCATAATTCCTCTAATGAAAGTTGCAACTCAGGAATATCAGGAGGAAAGGCTGGTAGCCTTCTCCCTGCCTTTATTTTATTTACTTTATTATTTATTTATTATTTTATTTTTATTTTATTTATTTTTTATTATTTTGTTTTACTTTTTGTTTTATTTTTATTTTATTTCATTAAATTCATTGGCCACCTATCTTGCCACTTGGTAACTGGATGGCCTTACAGAGACAATCAGAGGCAAGCCTAGCCTTTGAAACAAGATGTTTTATAGGAGTGTGCATAGTGATTCTTGGGATCCAGTGGGATTACAAGGCAGCAACTGAAGCTCCAGGGAAGGGCCAAACACCTGTTTATCCTGCAGGCCAGGCCAGCTGCACTGCTACAACCGAGAAAGGGCTGGTTTCAAGATGAGGAGAGAAAACACAACTTCACTTTCGCATCTGTGGCTGCTAAATGTAGACCTGCTAGCAGCATATTTTCATTTAAAGATAGGTGTGTTGGAGGACCAGCAAAGAGATGGTGCAGTGGTGGCCAACCTTTTTGGGCTCCTGTGCCAAAAATTGTGTGCGTGCTTGCATTAGTGCGCTCACATGCCAGCACCCTGAAGTCAATGTCCCCCCACATCTCCTGTGCATGTGCACGTGATTCCACACGTCCCCTTGCCTGCACTGCACCTCCCAGCTGATTTTCGGCCTGTTTGAGGCCTTTTTCAGCCTGCCAGAGACTTGAGGATAACCTCTGCAAGCTTTGCAGACCAAAAAATGGGCCTGTTTCATCACTTCTGGTATTTCTGGAAATACCAGGAAGTGACAAAACGGCCCTAATTTTTGGCCTGCAAAGCCTGCAGAGACTTCCCTCAAGCCTTTGGTAGGCCGAAAAAGGCCTGAAAATCAGCTGGGAGGCATGCGCTATGTGCAGTGAGGTAAGTTTGCCTGGGGCTCGCGTGCCCGCACAAATGGCTCTGCATGCCACCTGTGGCACGCGTGCCACAGGTTCGCTATCACAGGAATGATCAGATACGAGACAACATGGCCCCGGGCTGCATAATGAGTAGAGCAAGTGGCTCAGAAGAAACCTTCCCAAATTTCTCATGCTTTAATGGTGACAGCAAGATGCAAGTAGTGCTCAAGTTACAACTGTTCATTTAGTGACTATTCAAAGTTACAACAGCACTGAAAAAAATGACTTGTGACCTTTTTTGACACTTATGACCATTGCAGATCCAGCATGGTCACATGATCAAAATTTGATGGCTTGGCAACTGGCATGTATTTATGATGGTTGCAGTGTCTTAAGGTCACGTGATCACCTTTTACAGCCTTCTGACAAGCAGAAGCAATGGGGAAGCCATATTCACTTAACAACCGTATTACTAACTTAACTGTAGTGATCCACTTAACAACTATGGCAAGAAAGGTAAAATGGGGCAAAACTCATTTAACAACTGTCTTGCTTGGCAACCCATTTTAGGCTCAATTGTGGTCTGAGTCAAGGACTGCCTCTACATGGCGCTGTTAATAAAAGCTTTACAATAAAGTAAAATCAGCTTCCCTGGCTGTTTTTCTTCTCTCCTGGTTGCCATGCATGGGAATTCTGATCATGTGACTGCGAGGATGCTGTGACTATTATATGAGGACCAGTTGCAAGTCATTTTTTTCCAGTGCTGTTGGAACTTCAAATAGTTTCTAAAATAGTTGTAAGTCAAGGACTACCCATAGTAGGAGAGAGTATGCCACTTGCAGCAAAATTGGGATGTAAACTTAACAAACATTGATTCATATTTAATGGAGGTCCTTACCCTTTCAAAGCTCTCTGACAACCAGGCTCATTACAAATAACAGTGGTGCATTTTTATTTATTAGATAGATTATGTGCAGTCCATCTCACTGTCAAGCAACTCTGGGAGGCTTACAGCATGATAAAGCAATAAAAAGATTAAAAACATTAAGCATTAAAAAGAAACTGGATAACAAGGGACCGGTACCGATCAAGGAGAATATTTGTAGCTCAAGATTGAAAAGAGGGATCCAAACTCTGAGGTTGGTTGTTTAATACAGACGTTTCATGACCGGACGAGGTAAGTCATCATTATTTATTAGGGGGTCACTGATGCACTGATAATGTTATCTAGTTGGGTAATGAAACGTCTGCAAGAAAATAACCAACCTCAGAGAGCACCGAATGCCTCTCAGGGGCCACTACATAAATAAGATGGAGACGGGCATTTATCCAAAGTCAACTTATTCATTCTCTCTCTCTCTCTCTCTTTCTCCCTCCCCGCCATCCCCAATATGTCCTCTGGTTTCTCCTCTTCTGTTTAACTTTGTTAAGGAGAGCAGTTAACAATGAATCTGCTTTCTCTGCTCAATCAGATTGCAGCTATGCTGTAGAGGAGGCAGATGGGGAAGGAACCGGGGAGAGCGTCTGGCCGCCTCCTGGATTTAAAGTGGTGCTGAAGTTAAACACCGGAAATGTACAGATAACCTAAAATGGAGAAAGCAAACAGCCCCAGCTTGCAACTCGAACAGCTGGTGACCCAGCCAATCTCTGTGACGGACCACAAGGATGCCTTCTCTTACAGGGTAATTTCTTTAATCCTAACGTTTCATTTCCGAGATTCACCAGAGGGGCCTGAGGTAGCACAAGGAGGGGATAATATTTTAATCACATTTTTAAAATTTTTTATTAAATTTATTGGCTACCCATCACGGGGTAATTCTGGGCGGCTTACAATATTAAAAAAAATAAAACTATATAAATAAAGTCCTCCAAAAATATAAAAAATACAGCACAAAGGGTAACTCAGAAACACGGACTTAAGGAGCACTTGCTGGAGAAAGAGACTTTGAGTATGAAATGGGTGACTGTATAAATCTATATACTGTATATAAAAGCGAAATACCACTCACGCATCATCACAAAATCTCCAGAATCGTAAAGCCTACAAACTTGAAATTTGGCATGTATGTTCCTCTTGGCTTCTCTTAGGTGCTCACTAAGAAAGGATTTTTCAAAATGACCGTCAGAGCTTTAGTATTTTGTATATTATTGTTAACATGCTCTGATGGTAAGAAGTTCTACTCCCCCTTCCCACCTGAAAAGAATTCTCTTCCAAATGCAAAACACAAGCAGAGGAGAGGAGTTTCAGTTTCACAGCAGCAACCAGCTTTCGTAAAGAACAGTTCAGCTAAGCCATGTTCAGGCTCCCTGTTGTCTTCTTCCTCACACAGCAAATGCTGTTTCAGTTTCCAGACAGCCCTCAACTCTCATACACTGATAGGACGCTAGTCAGATGAATACCAATGGATGCTGGTAGGCAGAGGGAGATTTTTTTCCTCTCATTTTCCTCCCCAAAAACTAAGCCCGATCACATAGTTTCATAACGAAGCACAGGTATCGAGCTAGTGCATAAATACAGTCATGCATGTCTCAACAACCGCAATGATTCTTTTTAACAACCATGGCAAAAGAGGTTGTAAATTTAAGTACACAACTATTTGTATGTAGAAGTGATTCAAGCAGTCGCTCCCCTATTTACTGGCGTATAAGGAGGGGAGGTACAGTTCAAGTAGATTCGGTTATTATAGCCAACCTCAATAAAATATACTTCTGATCTTCCTATATATTGATTGGTCTGGTCTGGTCCACCTAATGGACGTGACTTGCCCTTCTGATAATGTTATAATATTGCCAAATAATGTCCTGTAATTTTTTGGAAAGGTCAGAAAGCAAGTGAGACGCGGCTGATTTTATTATCTTTTATGCCGCAGGTGTTAAAAGAATCACCATGGTTCTTAAGTGAATCACATGGTCATTAAACAAATCCAGCTTCTCCCATTGATTTTGCTTGTTGAAAGACAGTTGGGAAAGTTGCAAATGGTGATCACAACAATCCTGAGATGCTGCGACTGTCAGAAATACATGCTGGTTGTCAAGCATCTAAATTTTGATCATGTATCTGTGAGGATATTGCAACAGTCATAAGTGGAAAGACTGGTCATAAATAATTTCTGAATGGTTATAAGTCGATGATTACCTGTACAGGGGTGATTTTGGCCTTAGAATTATTGCATGAATGAGTTTGGAAATGTAATGGACCCGATGGATGGATGGATTAATTAATTAATTAATTAGTTAGTTAATTCTTTATTGGCCAAGTGTGATTGGACACAAGGAATTTGTCTTTGGTGCAAATGCTCTCAGTGTACATAAAAGAAAAGATACATTTGTCAAGAGTCAAGAATCATAAGGTCAAGAATCAAGAATCACCAGTCATGATAGTCACAGGGTACAATAAGCAATCAAATCATACTAGGAAACAGTCAATATAAATTGTAAAAATACGGGCAACAAAGTTACAGTCATACAGTCCCAAGTGGGAGGGGATGGGTGATAAGGAGTAATGAGAAGATTAATAGTAGTGCAGAATTAATAAATAGTTGGATAGTGTTGAGGGAATTATTTGTTTAGCGGAGTGATGGCATTTGGGGAAAAACTGTTCTTGTGTCTCGTTGTTGTGTTGTGCAGTGCTGTATAACGTCGTTTTGAGGGTAGGAGTTGAAACAGTTCATCTCCGGGATGTGAGGGGTCTGTAGATATTTTCACAGCCCTCTTTTTGACTTGTACAGTACACAGGTCCTGGATGGAAGGCAGGTTGGTAACAATTGTTTTTTCTGCAGTCCTAGTTACCCTCTGAAGTCTGTGTCTGTCCTGTTGGGTTGCAGAACCAAACCAGACAGTTATTTCTCTAAGATTCCTCTTAGACTTCGTAGGGTTGAACTTGGGGGTGAGTTTGGTTGAGGCCCACTCAACATATCTTTTGAGACCATCAGTTTGGAGAAAGCTGACCTGGATTTTATGTTTGCCTGGACAGATACATGACTTTTACCTGAATATCTTAAGCTTGAGGACTGGTGATAAGCCACTTCTCTCAATGCCATTATCATGTTCGATCTGTTGCTAAATGAAAGGCTGCAAGTCAAAGGCTACCTGTATGTCCGTCTTGCATTCACAAAGCCTGCAAAGTTTAATACCTGTGCTTTTTCCTTTCTTTGCAGGAAAATCTGATCGGTGCCTTGCTGGCTATTTTTGGGCACCTGATGATCAGCATCGCTCTCAACCTCCAGGTGAGCTGAGAGGAGGAGAAAAAGGATTCCAGAGCCATAGAAACCCCAATGAATCTTCTCTTTCTCCTTTCTCTCCCTCTAGAAATACAGTCACATCCGGTTGGTGAGTTGCAAAGAGACTAAGGCTTATTTTAGGACCAAGACGTGGTGGTGCGGTTTGTTCCTTCTCTGCCTGGGAGAGTTGGGGGTCTTCTCCGCCTACGCTTTTGCCCCCCTGTCCCTGATAGTGCCTCTGGGGGCCGTCTCTGTCATAGGTAAGTCCCTCAACACATGTCAGCTCTTCATGGTAGAGCAGACTAGGAAACCAAGGGCATGAATGCAGAGGGGAGCCTTATTAATTTCATTTGCTTTTTCATTCGTTCAATTTATGTAGCCACCCACCTAGCATTTGTGGCTCTTTAAGTGGCTCACAAATAATTAAAACAAAAACAAAAACAGGTAATCCTCAACTTGCGACCAAAATTGAGCCCAACATGTTTGTTGTGAAATGAAACATTAGTTAAGTGAATTGTGCTTCATTTTACGACCTTTCTTACCACAGTTGTTGAGATGGTTAACAACTATCAGTTGTTAAGATGGTTGTTCAGTGAATCTGGCTTTCCCATTGGCTTTGCTTGTCTGAGGGTCACCAAAGAGGATCATGTGACCCCGGGATACTGCAACCGTCATAAATATGAGTCAGTTGCCAAGCATCCGAAATTCAATCATGTGACTATCAGGATGCTGCAGCGCTCTTAAGTGTGAAAAAATGGTCGTAAATCCCATTTTTTAGTGCCAATGTAACTTTGAATGGTCACTAAATGAACCATTGTAAGAGGAGGACTACCTGTAATTACAAATGAGCAGCTAAAATTAAAACTCATTTTAAAAAACCCAATTGAAACAGTTAAAACTTAATTTAAGGGAAGAGCACTCGGCATACAATAACTAACAGTTCAGCCAACTTTAATTACCAGGTTATAGTCACAAGAGTGTTGGACGTCCGAATGGGCCTTTTCTTTCCTTTATCTTCAGGAGAAGATGTTTACCTCAGGTGACAATTCTGGCTCGAACATAGATTTCTTTTATCTGACCATTGTATATCCGTTGGCACTCTTGAAACTCCTGTTTTTCAAGGTTATTCCTTCTGCCATGCAGATAAGACTGGCACCAGCAGGTTTCTCCCATGATGCTGTGCGATTTATCCCCAATGATATTTCTAACAAAGGGTCCTTGGGGGTCTCTGAGCTTTCTTGCTTTCTTGCAGACATTTCGTTACCCAAACATGGTAACATCATCAGTGCTATTGTACTCTATGACTATCATTAGCATTTGCACCAAGACAAATTCCTTGTGTGTCTAGTCACACTTGGCCAATAAAAGAATTCTAATTCTAGAATGGAATGGGGTTTGCTGTCAGTTTATATTGTGGTGATTTGCTTGTCGGTGGGGGTGGTAGTAGGGATTCTTTGGTTGGGTTGTTTACTGATGGCTCTTTGGCAGTTTCTTTTTTTATATATAAATATTTTTATTATTTACATATAGGTACATCAAATACAGTGTGACCATTCTGGCATTTCTTCCACCCTACATACCCACGTGAAATACAAATGACATATATAGCAATAGCACTTAGACTTATATACTGCTTTATAGTGCTTTTACAGCCCTCTCTCAGCGGTTTACAGAGTCAGCCTCTTGCCCCCAACAATTCAGGTCCTCATTTTATCCACCTTGGAAGGAGGGAAGGCTGAGTCAACCTTGAGCCTGTTGGGATTTGAACTGCCAAATTGTAGGCAGCTGGCTGCAGCAGAAGTAACTTTTCAGTACTGCACTCTAACCACTGCACCACAGAGGCTCATATATACTATTTATACATTGCTAATCTTATACAATTATTTCTGACCGACATACTCATTCTAATACATATATAATATCCCATTCCAGGTCTATTAACCTAGTTATTTTGTGTTCCAATTCCGACCTCGTGATTCCAGCCATTGGTAATACCTATTCCATGTATTGTAGTATTCTTTTCCCTTTTGTTTTTTTAATTCAAACATTGATCTGTCTAATTCTGTGCGAACTAATATTTTATTTATTGTCTCTTTTTCTGAGGGCGTGTTTTCACTTTTCGATTGCTGGACGTATGCCATGCCAGGATATGTAATATTAGATATACTGACCCCTTACTATAACCATCAGCCTCTTTGGCAGTTTCTTGATCGGGCTATTGCTTACTTGATTGTTGGTCTGAAGTTGACCTTGGAGTTTATCTATGCTGATCTGAATGCTGATTACTGTTGGGGAGGTATTGGAGTCTTTTTGGGGGGAGGTATTGGAGTCTGTTTTGAGCCACGGTGGCACAGTGGTTAGAGTGCAGTACTGCAGGCTCCCTCTGCTGACTGCCGGCTGACTGCAATTTGGCAGTTCAAATCTCACCAGGCTCAAGGTGGACTCAGCCTTCCATCCTTCCAGGGTGGGTAAAATGAGGACCCAGATTGTTGGGGGGGCAATATGCTGACTCTGTAAACTGCTTAGAGAGGGCTGTAAAGCAGTATATAAGTGCTATTGTTATTGCTTTTGGGTTGGTTGATTGTTTCTTTTGCATAGACTCTAGATATTGTTAACATCTATGTGTCTATTGATGGCTGATTTGTCAGACTGCCAGGTTTCTATAAATTCCCTGGCATTTTTGGACTTGGCCTGGTCTAGGTACAAAAAAACAAGCAAGCTCAGAAAGCACCAAGGACCCCTCATTTCAACCCTGAACTATAAATATTATCCTTTACTGATATTTCTAGTTTCAGAAATATCTCAAAAACTGAAATAGTTGACAATCCATATAAAATTGCCTCCTATAGAAGCAAGGTCAGGCGGTAATGCACGTACCAAATCTTCAAGATGCTAGCAAGATCCACATTCTTACATCCTCCCAAATCCAGGATATGTAGGCCAGATGTTCCCCAGTTATGCTGATTTATTCAAAAATAAAACAGGAAAAAATCCCCTAATCAACCAAACATTTCCACATGTGAAAATACACGCATGCCCCAGCTTGAACTAATCAGACCGGCTCTCTCTAGCATTGGCAAAGCTCATTGCTTGCTATTTTCTCATTCAGCAAGTGCAATCGTTGGAGTCATATTCATCAGGGAAAAATGGAAACCTAAAGACTTCTTGAGTAAGTGGCTGGATGCATTTTTCAGAACTGTCCATCTTCAGCATGTTTCTTTTACCTTTGCTTCCCTTGCTTCCTCTTGCATGCATGGTACAAAGCAACAAGAATTGGTTTCTCTCTTAAAATTGCAATTATTATTTTTTTAGCTTCTTTCACACCTGCTCATTTGTTAGGACCAACTTGGAGGTAGCTGGCTACTTTTTCATCATTTCAGAAAGGTGGGTTGGGGATGTTAGTTGGTGTCTCATCTTAGAAGTCCAGAAGAAAAGGGGACAGGACTGTCCCTGTTAATTTATGTCCAGGCCCCTGGGGAGCATTCCTTCTTCCTTTTTCTTTCTTTCTTTCTTTTTTTGCTAATCCTTTTAATTGTAACACATAGGTAGCCCTCGAGTTACAACCATTCATGTAGTGACTGCTTGAAGTTACAGCAACACTGAAAAAAAGTGACCTATGACAGTTTTTCACACTTAATGATCGTTGCATGGTCACATGTTCAAAATTCAGCCGCTTGGCAACTGGCATGTATTTATGATGGTTGCATTGCCTCGTGATGATCCCCTTTTTGCGACCTTACAATAAGCAAAAGTCAGTCATTGAAGCATCCCCACCAGTGGTGGGATTCAAAAAGTTTTACCACCGCTTTGGTGGGCATGGCTTGGTGGGTGCGCTTTGCGCACGTGCACGCACTTTGTGCGTGCAGCAAACACACACTTTGCACAAGCGCAAAGCCGTTGCAACTCACCACCTGCAAGCCTGCACGATCCCGGTCACTTCAGCAGCTGGCGTGTGGCGCCCTTCTGTACCACACAAAGCAGCTGCGCTTCAAAGTCAGAGGATAAAGGTGAGTATGGGAGCCCAGGCGGGTTGGAGGGCCCAACAGCAGAGCATGGAGAGAAGCGGTTTGGTCTCTGCTGCTCATCGGTGCTACTGGCTCAGCAGAACCAGGCTGAACCAGTAGAATACCACAAATGATCCCTATGATCACATGATCACAATTCAGATGCTCAACAGCTGATTCCTATTTATGACATTGCAGTGTCCCAGGGTGGTGTGATTCCCCTTTTGCGACCTTCTAACAAGCAAAGTCAAAGCTGTTTTTGAAACACATCTGCCTCCTGCATGGAGTACCATGGCGAATTATCTCAGTCAGAGGAGTCTACTTCACAGCCAAATTTTGGAGGGAGTTCCTGCGGACTATTGGACCTTAGCTTGGCCTTTCATCCAAGCACCAATGGCAGGGGGACAGAGATATTGAACGCCATGGTAGAGCAGTATTTGAGGTGCTACGTGAATTATCATTAGTCCAATTGGGTGGACCTCCGTCACGTACAATAAAGCTGTTCACGAAGCACAGGACTAGCCCTCTTCAAAGTAGTGAGTGGCATGGACTTCGTCCCAATGCCTGAGTATCCAAGGGAATCCCCCCCCCTCAGTCAGCCTGACCGATTGGATGTCAACGCTGAAAGCAACTTGGGAGAATGTTAAAAAAGCACTAGCTAAAGCGGTGCAAACTTATAAGAGACAGGCAGACAAACACTAGGCCCCACAAAGGCCATTCCATCTGGGGGAGAAGGTCCATCTCTCCACCAAATACTTGAGGTTAAGGCGCCCTAGTAAGAAGTTGGGGCCAAAGTTCATGGGACCTTTCTCCATAGTAAAGGTCATCAACCCAATCACGGAAGCCAGATTCATCTAACAACTGTGTTACTAACTTCGCTGCAGTGAGTCACTTAACAGCTGTGGAAGAAAGGTTTTTGACTGGGGCAAAATTCAGTTAATAGCTGTGTTGTTTACCAATGGCAACGTTAGGCTAAACAGTGGTCATAAGTCAGGGACTACCTATCCCTCTTCTTACATGGTATTCATTTTAAGATCTTTCCTTGTCCTGTGTCTGTCATTTCTAAGTGCCTTTATTCTTTAGGAAAATAATGGGGTGCCCACTTTAAATCAGCCAGCCCTTGCTTAACTGTACCCGCAGTGCAAGTCTCATTAGCATGGTGTTGTATTCCAATCCATGTAAAAGGGTAGCCTGTACTACCTTCCCCATCTCGTTTTTATAACTCATTTTGTGCGTGTAACTATAACTCAGAGCTGCTGAGTTCGAACGAATGAACTAACACAGCTTTTCCTGTCTTCATCCTGCCCAAGGGCGTTACGTTTTGTCCTTCATAGGCTGCACCTTAGCCATTGTTGGGACGTACCTGCTGATCACCTTTGGACCGAACAATCATGAAGTCATGACAGGGGAGAACATCAGAAAGCACCTGGTCAGCTGGCCGTTCCTTCTGTATATGGTAAAGTGATCCATTTCATTGAGTCGAATCTAGGGTCTTCCTCCTCAGCTGTTTCATTTAAAGGCCTAAGCCTTGCTCTGTGGCTTTTTGTGCTTGCTCTATGGAGCAACCTTCCTTAGGACTGAAGCTTCTATTAATCAGTACAGACTCAGGTAGCCGATGGCAGAAAGATAGATCTCTGAGTGAATCTGTGATTCTGTGAGCAACTCAATCTGCCTGCCTGCTTTGCCTGATTTTGGGTAAAAGTTGCTTTTTTATAAAAAAAATCAATATTTACATAAATATTTATAATATTTACATACAAGCCATGCCCAGCCAGTCACATGACCACCAAACCACACCCACAAATTCGGCCACACCCACAGAACTGGTTATTAAGAAATTTGAATCCCATACCTGCCTCTGTGTGTGTTTGTGGGAGAGAGAGATGGAGAGGAAGGTTAGATCAGATATCTCTCCCACCAATGTCAGCAAGCCACCATCAGTCAAAATTCATATTAGTGGTCCCTGGGATTTAAAATTATGAGTTTGGTGGTCCCTTAGGTTCAAAAGCTTGGTGACCCCTGCTCTAGAGCTTTAGTTTTAAGTGGTTTGTTGAGTGGCTCACAAAAGCTGAGTTCATTTATCAAGTTGAGCCATGAAGCAAGGATGTGCGGTCTCAGAACTGTATGCTGGCACAAAACAGACAGGTTTTTTATCTTCAGAAAGATATTCTGAAACAAGGATGACTGTAATTAAAAATAATCAAGAATTTTCCCCAAAGCTTTAAAGAAACAAACAACCCTCCCCACAACACTGCCACCGTCAGCTCAAGGTTTAAGAGTGGTTCTCAGTCATCAAAAACTGCCCCCTTGCCATAAACTATGATTTGCAAGGAAAAGAGGAGACGTGATAGCATGATGTTCCAATATCTCAGGGGCTGTCCCAAAGAAGAGGGGGTCAAGCTATTCTCCAAAGCCCCTGAGGGCAGGACAAGAAACAATGGATAGAAACTAATCAAGGAGAGAAGCAACTTAGAACTAAGGAGAAATTTCCTGACCATTAGCACAATTAATCAGTGGAACAACTTGCCTCCAGAAGTTGTAAATACTCCAACACTGGAAGTTTTTAAAAAGATGTTGGATAACCATTTGTCTGAAGTGGTGTAGGGTTTCCTGCCTAGGCAGGGGGTTGGACTAGAAGATTTCCAAAGTTCCTTCCAACTCCGTTATTCTATTCTAAATCACAATGATGTATCACTACATTGTATTAAGTCGAACCAATTAGGTAACATTATGATTTAACGCAGGGGTCCCTAAGCTTGGCAACTTCAAGACTTGTGGACTTCAACTCAGGAGGAATTGTGGGAGTTGAAGCCCTCAAGTCTTAAGGTTGCCAAGTTTGAAGATCTCTGATTTAACATGATGTGATCCCAAATTAAGTTTTAGATCTGCAGTTACAATGGTGTCCTGAATGGTTCAAGGTTGACTCAGCCTTCCATCCTTCCGAGGTCGGCAAAATGACCCAGATTGTTGGGGGCAATAGGCTGACTCTGTAAACAGGTTAGAGAGGGCTGAAAAGCACTGTGAAGCGGTATCTAAATCTAAGTTCTATGACTATTGCTGTACTTACTTCATATCCAGCCTAGATGGTTGTGTTTAAACATAAGCCCTTGGGTTATTTTATTGGTAGCTCTTGTGCAGGGGTGTCAAACTCACGTCGTCACAACAGCATCACGTGATGTATCGGGACTTTCCCCCCCTTTGCTAAACTGGGCGTGGCCAGCACATGACGCATGCAGCCATAGGCTGGGTGTCAACTCATAAAATATTTCTATGGTATTTTAGAATTGCCAACAGAAAGGGAGGGGGGAGCAGTGCAACAGCTTGCAAAGCGAAATTGCATTCCATAAATGTTTTCAAAGATAGTAACTAGGTGACCGAAGTTTCTGCCGTGCAAAATTCTAACTGGAGAACATGATTGATGACTCTTGGCTATGGATGTGTCCCATTGGAGAATATGAATTATGATACACTCAGAGGGTGGAGGGAAAACCAGGGTCAAGGGTGACAATGAATGATGTGTCTCAGAGTTGGCTACCCCCAGGCAGTGCTGGACATGTTGACTTCCAATAAATCCTTTGAAGTTTTGGAAGTTTGGCTCAAGCCTCATGATTTAAATGGGGGTAACTGCTGGAATCCTGATACTGGGAGTTTGAAAACCCTGCTGTAGTGTGTTAAACAAGCCAAGTTGGCGAACTCATTGCAATAATCTAGGGTTTACAAACTACAGAGGATCAGTTCTTGTGTAATTGAGAGACGCTTGTTTAGTGGGGAGGCTATTCACTTTCTGAGCAAAACAGCTAAACATGAGGAATCTGCCAGCAGAAAGAAGCAGCTCAGCAAATATATGTGGCCCCAGAAGATTTCACTGATTTATTTTTTTAAAATGTGTATTAAAAATGTGTATCCATTTTGAATAAATAGTTTTAACCAAATCTCAGTGTAATAAAAACCTGCATAAACCGAGTATATAATTAAAATAATAATTACACAAGATGATGATAATATAATTTAAATAATAATTACACACGATTATAAGAATGTCATTAAAATAATAATTGTTCAGGAACTGAGGCACTGCCTAAAGCTTAACAGGGTTATGTTTGCTTGTTCATGAGCAAGATGGCAGACACAGCCATGCCTGCCCAAACATGCTCCCCTCTGCCTCTGTTTCAGGGGCACCAATTGCCTAAAGTGCTGTGTGGGCTGGCAGCACCTTTGAACCCAGGTTCAAAGCAGCTCTCGGCCACGAGAGCTCCCTGGTTGACTTTGGGCCAATCCTTTTCCCTCAGCCCAATCTATTTAGCTCTGCTGTGGTGGTCAGGGTGAAGCTTGGCTCAGGGCGTGGTGTATGCGTGGCCCTGAGTTCCTGCAGAAAAGGCAGGATCAGCTTTTAAGAAATACAGGTAGTCCTCGACTTACAACAGTTCAGTTAGTGACCGCTTGAAGTTATAACAGCACTGAAAAAAGTGAGTTATGAGCATTTTTCACACTTCGTTGCAGCATCCCCAAGGTCACATGATTTACATTCGGATGCTTGGCAACTGACTCACATTTATGGTGGTTGTAGTGTTGTGGGGTCACAAGATTCCCTTTTGCGACCATACTGACAAGCAAAGTCAGTGGGGAAGCCAGATTCACTTAACAACCAGATTACTAATTTAACAACTGTAGTGATTCACTTAAAAAATGTGGCAAGAAAAGTTGTAAAAACGGGGCAAGACTTCACTTAACAAATTTCTCACTTAGCAACATAAATTTTGGGCTCAGTTATGGTGGTAAATCGAGGACTACCGGCACATAAAATAGACTGCACTCCACCTAAGCCAAGGGAGTCCAACTGTGGCAACTTTAAGACCTGTGGGCTTCAACTCCCAGAATTCGCCAGCCAACCATGTTCTAGGTCTGTGGTGGCTAACCTTTTTGGGCTCCTGTGCCAAAAATTGTGCATTCGCTTGCACACTTGCACTCACGTGCCAGTACCCAGAAGGCAATGCATGACTCCAGCCCGCTACACATGCGCACGCAATCCCCATACCACCACCACCCCCTTACCTGCACTGCACCTCACAGCTGATTTTCGGCTGGTTTGAGGCCTTTTTCAGCCTCCCAAAGGCTTGAGCAAGACTTCTGCAGGTTTTGCAGACCGAAAACTAGCCTTGTTTAGTCACTTCCGGTATTTTTGGAAAAATGGGAAGTGATGAAGCAGGGCTAGTTTTCAGCCTGCAAAGCCTGCAGAAGCCTTCCTCAAGCCTCTGGGAGGCCGAAAAAGGCCTCAAACTGGCTGAAAATCAGCTGTGAGACACGTGCATGCGCAGTGAGGTAAGTTTGCCTGCAGCTTGCGTGCCGGCACAAATGGCTCTGCGTGCCACCTGTGGCATGCGTACCATAGGTTCACCTACCTGAAAAAAGGGGACTTATGACCCAGATCTGAAGTTTCAATGGTCATTGGGGGGAAATTCCCCTTCAGACCTGGCTCATAAGTCCTCTTTTTCAGGTAGGTCTTAACTTTGAACAGTCCCCACAGTCACATGACTGCATTTTGGTCACTAGGCAACGTGTACAGGTAGTCCTTGACTTACAACAGTTCGTTTAGTGATCATTCAAAGTTATATCTTTGAACGGTGAAAAAAGTGACTGATAACAATTTTTTGCATTTACCATTGTAGCATCCCCGTGATCAAAATTCAGATGCTTGGCAACTGATTCATATTATGACAGTTGCATTATCTTGGGGGAGGGGGTCATGGCAACACCTTTTATGAGCTTTTGAGAAGCAAACTCAACGGGGAAGCCAAGTTCACTTAACAACCGTGTTACTAACTTAACAACTGTGGCAAGAAAGCTTGTAAAATGGAGCAAAATTCACTTAGCAACAGAAATTTTAAGTTGAGGACTACCTGTATTTACAGCTATTTGCAGTGTCCTGTTGTCATGTGGCTATATTTTGTGGTGCTTTTGCTAAAAATGGGCACTCCCAGCCCATGGAGAACTTATACTTATGACCACTGTGTTCAGTGGTCTTCCAATATGGTTGTAATTCAAGGACTACCTGTACTTGGAATGCAAACTCCCAGTTCCCAGATTTCTGGGGAACGAAGGCAGGAGGGACCCCCTTTTGCAAATGAAAAAGAGAGGTCTCTTCAGCCTGCAAGGGCAAGAATGTGAAGAAGGGAAAAAAACCTGGAACCCCAGCTGTCAGGATTTTGGCAGTTATCCCAATTAAACCATGACTCTCGAGCCAAACTTCCAAAACTTTAAAAGGATTTATTGGAAGTCAACATGTCCAGCACTGCCTGGGGGTAGCCAACTCTGAGACACATCATTCATTGTCACCCTTGACCCTGGTTTGCCCCCATCCCCTGGGTGTATCATAATTCATATTCTCCAATGGGACACATCCATAGCCAAGAGTCATCAATCATGTTCTCCAGTTAGAATTTTGCATGGCAGAAACTTCAGACACCTAGTTACTATCTTTGAAAAGCTATGTATGGAATGCACTTTCTATTTCCAAGCTGCCACACTTTCAAACTTTCTCCCCCTCCCTTTCTGTTGGCAACTTTGAAACGACCATGGAAATATTTTATGAGTTAGCATTAGCCTTATTTCAAACCAAACCCAGTGTCATTTTTCTGTTCTCTTTCTTTAGCTGGTGGAAATCATTCTGTTCTGCCTGCTTTTATATTTCTACAAGGAGAAGAAAGCAGACCATATTGTGGTGATTCTGCTTCTGGTAGCCCTCCTTGGTAAGTCCTCTTCTCTTCCTCTTTACGTAAGGTTGGTTTCACACACTGGATTGTTAAACCTTGGCCTCAGATTAGCAAAGAAGCAAGTTTGTGCATGTGGTATGTGTGTGGGATTTCATCTCCATTCAGCTTTCCCAAAGCGGGTTCCTTCCAGGTGTTTTGTAGTCTTCATTTTCCAGGAATCCTGATCCAAGACCCCTGGAGGAGTCAGATTTTATGTGTTTATTTATTTATTGGTTTTCAAGGCTGGTTCCAAAAAGGCTCTGAGCCACCGGGAAGATGGCTGCCTGGACAAAGCCCCATGAAGAATATCCTGATAAAAAATAAATTCATCAAGGGCTGAGTTGTTGGAAAAAGATTAATAAATCAAGCTCTTATTCCTGTTGATGGCAATTCCCATTACAAGTACTCCTTGACTGACAACCACAATTGAGCTCAAAATTTCTGTTGCTAAGTGAAACATTTGTCAAATGAAATTTCACTCTATTTTGTGATCTTTCTTGCCACTGTTGTTAAGTGAATCACTGCAGTTGTTAAGTGAATCTGGCTTCCCCATTGACTTTGCTTCTCAAAAGGTTGCAAAAAGGAATCACGTGACCCCAAGGAGACACTGCAACCGTTATTAAAATGAGTCAGTTGCCAAGCATCAGAATTTTGATTAGTGAGGATGCTGCAATGGTCGCAAATGGGAAAAATGGTCATAAAGTCACTTTTTTCAGTGCTGTTGTAACTTCGAACGGTCCCAAATAAACTGTTGTAAGTCAAGGACCACCTGTACATATGACTGTTGCAACTTTCCCATGGCTACATGATCAAAATTCAGACTCTTGGCAATTGACTCATATTGTTTTGACCCAATCGGGTTCCCGAAGAGCAAACACAGACAAAGGCAGCAGCCCCCATCTTTTAAGGTTTAATAACAAATTCTATTCTTTTACAGGTAAAAGGCTAATTAGCTCCACTAATTAGCTCCGACAAGAAAGAGCCTTCCAAGTTGTTTGTCAGTGATGCCAAAAACCTAGAGATAAGAACAAATTTACAAGATGCTCCAAACACGAACTAAGATGAGTCCACAAGTTGAGCTTCAGAGATTCTTTGCTGTCTGCAAAGAACACTTTTCCAAACCTGGCTTTTATCCTCTTGAAGGAGGGGCCCTTACCTTGCAGCCTTACTCCAGAGTCGCCTGTGCTGCTATAATTGTTCTTTCCTCAAAGCAATCCTTTGTGCACATGCACTTGGCACAGGCTCCTCAGGAATCTCCTCATCACTGCTGCCAGCCCACACAATCTCTGAAGGCAGCACTCCACTCCCTGATGGTCCGGGCTCCCTCATCTCAGTCCTTGCTCTCCTCAGCCACCTGCACCTGCCGCCGGCTAATCACAACACATATTTATGACAGTTGCACTGTCCCATGGTCACATGATTCCCTTTTGCGATCTTCTGATAAGCAAAGTTAATGGGGAAGCCAGATTCAATTAACAGCTGTGTTCCTAACTTAACAATTACAGTATTCACTCAACAACTATGGCAAGAAAAGTTGCAAAATGAGACAAAATTCACTTTTTAACACATGTCTCGCTTAGAAACAAATGTTTGGCTCAATTGTGGCTGTATGTCGAGGACTGCCTGTAATCTATTTTGTTCACCGTTGTTGTTGCTCTTGAGCAGGGGGGTCAAACTCAAGGCCCAGGGCCCAGATCCAGCCTGTGGAGTGCTTAGATCTGGCCCATGAGGCCACCCTGGAAATAGCGAAGGACCGGACTGCAACGCCTCTGCCAGTGAAAATGCAGCCCTCCCGAGCACCGTTTTTGCTAGCAGAGGGTTTCAGGAGACCGTCCCAGCCAAAAATAGAGTCTGGGAGCCTGTGGTGGGATTCAAAAAGTTTTACCACCGGTTCAGTGGGCGTGGCTTGGTGGGCGCGCTTTGTAGGTGTGCACACCCTTTGCGTGCGTACGCGCTCGTGCCAAACGCGCCCTTTGCACAGGCACAGAGGCATTCCAACTCACCTCCTGCAAGCCTGTACGATCCTGGTCATTTCAGCAGCTGCCGTGTGGCGCTCTTCTGTACCACGCAAAGCAGTTGCGCTTCAAATTCAGAGGATAAAGGTAAGTATGGGAGCCCAGGCAGGTGGGAGGGCCCAATAGTGGAGTGGTGGAGAGAAGCGGTTTGGTCTCTGCTACTCATCGCCGCTACTGGCTAGGCAGAACCACCACTGCCGGGAGTCCGTTTTCTCTGGCAGAGCTCTTGGGCCTCCACAGGCGCCCCCAAAATGAGTGATGTGAAGATGGCCACACCCACCCCAGCCCCCCAACATCAAACACAACCCTGATGTGGCCCTCAATGAAATCGAGTTTGACACTCCTGCTCTTGAGCAAAACAAGGCTTGTTACCTTGGTGGTTTTTCAGGTTCCATGACTGTCATTACCGTCAAAGCCGTTGCGGGCATGATCGTGGTTTCCATTCGGGGGAATATGCAGCTGGGCTACCCTATCTTTTACATCATGGCTGTGTGCATGGTGGCGACAACAGCCTTTCAGGCAGAGTAAGTAGAACAAAGCTTTCTTGCTTGCTTCTTACTTCCTTTCGTTTCTTTCCTTCCTTCCTTTCTTTTCTTTCTCCCTAAATGTGTATTTTCTTCCTGCAGCTTGCTACCAAATGTCAAGGTAATTCAAATTTAATTAAAATGAATTATAGATCAAAAATGGAGCCTGTGCGGCAGGTAGCGCTGGAAACTAGGTAATTGGATTCTTGTTGCTGTTTCTGACCAGAGGTGGGCCTTTTAGTAACAATTTGAATAATTTCTTGTTCTCAAAAAGCTTCAGTGGAAGGGGTCATTTGGGAACACACAGTTAAATGCCAGCTTCCCACACTCGTTGCATCTTGTGTGAATTTCTGGAAGTGTGCTCGGAGGGATGGAGGTGCAAAGCATCTTTCCTTTTACAAATAATAAGAGATTATTTGTAATAATTGTAATAATTTGTTCCATTTGTAATCATCATAGTTGGTAGCCAAAGCTATACTTTGGTAGAGCAACTGAACAGGACAGGTACAGACTTCAATGGATAGGACTGTAAAAAACAAAATTGCAACCCCCCTGCCTTCCATAGAAGACCTGTATGTTGCATGGGTCAGAAGGAGGGCTGAGAAAATATCTGCAGATCCCTCGCATCCTGGACATAAGCTGTTTCAACTTCTCCCCTCAGGACATTGCTATGGGGCATTGCATGCCAAAGCAACTGGACAAAGAGACAGTTTTTCCTCCGTGCCATCATTCTGCTGAATTCTTCTCTTCTCCTATTCTATTCTATTCTATTCTATTCTATTCTATTCTATTCTATTCTTTCATTCTATTCTTTCATTCTATTCTGTATTGTATTCTAATCTATTCTATTTTCTCCTATTGTTCTCTTCTCTTATTCTATTCTATTCTATTCTGTTCTATTCTATTTTCTTCTATTCTCGTCTTCTTTTTTCCTACTCTATTCTATTTTCTCCTCTCCTCTCCTCTCCTCTCCTCTCCTCTCCTCTCCTCTCCTATTCTATTCTATTCTATTTTCGTCTCCTCTCCTCTCCTATTCACGAATCAAAAAGTCAAAACAGTGACTTATGACCGATGCTCACACTTATGACTATTGCAGCATGGGATCAAAATGTGGGCATTTGACAAATGGCAGAGTGTTTACAATAGTTGTCCTGGGGTCATGGATTCTTATTTGCATCCTTCCCAACTGGAAAGCAAGCAAAGTCAATGGGGGGTGTCAGATTCAATTAACAACCACAAGATTATCTTAGTGGCTACAATGATTTGCTTAACAACTGAGACAAACAAGGTCATAAAATCCAAGTGCACTGTCACTTAATCACCTTGCTTAGCCAGGGAAATTTTGGTCCCATGGCTGGCTGTGGAATTCTGGGAGTTGAAGTTCACACATCTTAAAGTAATGAAGATAGGAAAACATTCTATCCCATTTGCGTGCTTTCTGGAGCATTTGATGTCTATATATGTTTTACCCAAAAAGGAGAATATTTGTAGCTCAGGGTTGAGATTATGGGTCCTTGATGCTCTCTGAGATTGGTTGTTTTCTTGCAGACATTTAATTAGACAATCAGTGGAGCAACTTGGCTCCAGAAGTTATAAATGCTCCAACACTGGAAGTTTTAAAGAAGATATTGGACAATCATTTGTCTGAAATGGTATAGAGTTTCCTGCCTAAGCAGGGGGTTGGACCTCCAAGGTCCCTTCCAACTCTGTTATTCTATTTGTGATTTGAAATTAGGCAACACTAGCAGCACTGATTATCTAGTTTGGGTAATTAAACATCTACAAAAGATATCCATGAAGCTCAGAGGATACCAAGGACCCCTCATTATAAAATATTACCTAGACATTTTGGAATGAGCTGAAATTTCGCCAGGCAAATCTACTTGTTTTGCCAGTGAGATCAACAGCTGAATCTTAGACTGGTGATCCTGTTTTTGGTTCATGATTTGTAAATTTCCCTTTCTTTCTGCTGAAACATCTTCAGCTTTTTGTGAAATGTTTTGTTACTTATTTATGGGCAGTGTTGTCTGATTTTTTTTTCTTCTCCACTAAATTTATTTTTCTCCTACCGTAGGTTTTTAACCCAAGCTTCCCAATTGTATGATGTATCCCAGATTGCCAGTGTGGGTTATATCCTGTCTACTGTAATAGGAATTACGGCAGGTAGGTGTATATTGGTGCATTAAAATGATGGAAGGAGCTGATCAGCAAATAATCTCTTTCCATCGCTGGGAGAAGATCCCTGACTTAACACTTACTTTGAAATATGTCTTTTAGTGCTTAAAATGAAATTGCCTACAATGATAACAAGAAACTGTTTTTCCCAGTGAGAGACACATTTCAAATTAAGTCCAGGTTTCTGGTGCCAAACAAATCTTCTCTGCCATTGAGTTTTATTTCATTACTGTACATATCCAATAGAGGAGTCACTTCTTCAGCATAGGTGAGTTTTGTACCCACCACAGTTCTAATCTGCTAGGAAAAGAATACCCAGAAAGAAGTTACTGTACTTATTTAAACATGTAAAGCAGGGGTGTACAATCTTGGCAGCTTTAAGGCTCATGGACTTCAACTCCCAGAATTCTCCAGTCAGCATGGCTGGCTAGAGAATTCTGAGAGGTGAAGTCCACAAGCCATAAAGTTGCCAAGAATGGATACCCCCGATTAAAGAGTTTAAACCGGATCTAGATTTCAGTGCTAGGACTTGTTTTTGTAAACTTTTAACTGAAATCACATAAGAGAAGTTTTCATTTGTCTTTTAACACCTGTAATTAAATATATTTTAAAAATATGAATTCGGTACACTTCTGCAATATTAATTTTTAAACTAGACTTCATAAAGCAAGCCACAGCAACCTTTTTTCTGGATATCAAGCTATTTATTTATTTATTTGAGCGGATGTATATCACAACTGCCTATTTGGCAATAACCTCTCTGGGCAGCTAACAGAGCATTTTTTTAAAAAATGCAATACAAAATAATTGTCAATATTAAAGAGACATAATGGCAGTGTGCTTGAATGGAGGGCGCTTGTGCAATGGTAGTATTCAGCCAATTTACACCGGATCGGGCAAACTGGTAGCAAGGATATGGCGTGGGCCACCAAACCTGTAGTAAGTTCTGGCTGGCCACACCCCCAACCCAGTCGCCATCCCACCCAATGCTCACTTCACCCCCCCACCTGACATTCGCCTAAGGTATTTCTTTCTTTTTTTTCCCCTTCCGACAACCAGCTGTACATACGATCAGTTGTGCCAGGATTCCCCTTGCTGAGGCGCTAGAAGGCAAAAAATGGAGGGAGGAGCTCAGCCCCCTCTCCATTTTTTGCCTTCCAGAGCCCCAGAGGAGCCTTAGGGGAGCAAAAACACCCCTAGAGACTCCTCTGAGGCCCAGAAGCCCCTCAAAAATGGGTTTGGAGGNAAAAAAAAAAAAAAAGCCACAGCTACCCAGTCATATGGCCATACCCACCTACCCACACCCACAGAACTGGTAGTAAAAATTTTTGAATCCCACCACTGGGCATGTGCTCACGTACGTATCTCCATTCCTACAGTGGACATGCGCTTGCCCATTTCTCCCGTGGCCTGGTTTTGAACAGGCTGCAGCACACTAGCGGGGTTGGGGACCCCTGAGTTATGGAATATTGCTCCATGTTTTTGAATCCAGGTGCATCCTGCATGGCGAGGTGTCAAACAAGGCCTGTGGGCCAGATCCGGTCCACAGTGGTCGGATCTGGCCCGTGAAGCCATCCTGGAAAATGTAAGGGGCCGGGCAGCGTTGGTTCAGACCAATCTACCCAATGCAAAGAGGAAACATGGCAGCAGTTTGGGGAGTGGTGTCAAGCTGGCCATGCCCACCCAGTTGGCCATGCCCAGTCCCCCCCAATTCAAACACAGCCCTAACCTTAACTCTCAATTAAATTGAGTTTGACACCCCTGCTCCATGGAATGATTCCCATTTCTTCTCTTAGTTGCTCAGTTGGCCAGCTTTTGAGTTATAAAAATATAATCTATCCACGCATCAATTCTGTCTCCTTAGACACATTTTTTGTTTATGCTATTAACTGTTTAGCCTTTGTTTTAAAGGAGTTTCTATTTGAAAAGGCTTCTTTTCTTTTCAGGTGCAACTTTTTATTTGGACTTTATTGCAGAGGATGTTCTCCATATTTGTATGTTTTGTTTGGGGTAAGTTCCCGATACTGATCTAACTGGTGGGCTTTGGGTACTACCCTGTGTCTCTTGCATTTCCTTTTTTTCTGCTTGGCAGGTTTGTTCTTTTTAATGTATGATGGCTATTGGAAGGCTACTTTGAGCATCTTCCATCTCAGAATGATGGGAAACCAGGGGTGGGTTTCTACCGGTTCTGTCCACCTCTGTAGAACCGGTCGCTCTGAAGAGCAGCAGACATAGAACCGGTTCTATGTCTGCTGATGTTTTTGCCCACCTGGGCTCTTACCTGATCTTTATTTCCTGATTTTTCAACTTCAGCTGCCGAACAAAGCACAGCTGCAGTTAGAAAAGCAACTTCAAGAAAAGAGGGCTGTTTCAAAGACTGCTTCTTTGCACGCAGCGTGCTGATGACGATTTACAGGCACGCAGCTCGCAGTGTGCAGGGAAGCTCGTAAATCCTGAACCGGTAGTTAACCCTGTCGTATCCCTCCCCTGTGGGAAACAGTGTCATTTTTAGCTTACTAATCATTTTTAGCATACTAAAAACACAGTCTGAGGGCTGCTAGTTGCCCACTCTTTGCTAGCAGTTTTGGAACATTTGTGGATGTATTCTTGATTGCCTGAAAAACGTCTAATGCCGTGACGGCAAACCTATGACACACGTGCCAGCGGTGTCACACAGAGTTCTCTCTCTGGGCATGTGAGCCGTCACCCCAGCTCTTCTATAGAAGCTCTTCCATGCTCGCATGCGCACCTCCCGCCTGCCAACTGGTCTTCAGTCTCTGTTGCGCATGTGCAGGGCGCGTGCGAGGAGCACATGTGCAGGGTGGGGCACATGCATGGGGGATGTGCATACATGTGCTGGAGGGCGGGGTGCATGTGCGGGAGTTAGAACACAGGCATGGGAGGTGCACACACATTGCATTTTGGCGATGCATGCACGCCAAAACTCTTGGGAGTTTTCAATTCAAATCAGTTTATTACATAGACCAGGAACCAAAACAAATAAACTGAATTGTCTGGAGTTTTCTGGGGTGGGAAACTCTATCCCAATCCCTGCCCAGATTGCAGTGCTGGATACAATCAGAAATGTGTACAGGTAGTCTTCATTAATGGCTTGAATTGAACTGGACAATGAAGTTATAAATTGAAAAATCACCTGACAGTGCCAATTTGCGATGGCAATTCTGATTGTGGTTGCTATGCAACTTCTGTGCAGGCATTAAACGCAACATCACATGACATCACTTGCAACTGCCAGCTTCCCTGTTGATGTTGCTTATCAGAATCCACCAGTGAAGCTTGCAAATGGTGATCCCATAATCCTGGGGCACTGCAACCATTATAATTGTGTGCCTGTCGCCAAGCGCTCAAATTGTGATCGCGTGGCTGCAGGGAGGTTGTGATAGCTGCAAGTTTGAGCCGTACAACTCTTTGGTTGCTGAATGAATGGTTGCTAAGCAAGGGCTGATTATATTTTGCCTCTCTTGGAAACCAAATCAATGTAATATTTGCTAAACAAGGGCTGATTATATTTTGCCTCTCTTGGAAACCAAATCAATGTAATATTTGATGGTAATTAAAGCTTAATTTGTCCGCAGTCAAAGAATTTCAGCAGCTGAGTTGCAATCTGAGGAGTTAAGGTCATCTTTCCTCTTGACCGAAAAGTTCAGGCTTTATATTTGCCTGGATAGTCCTGAGAAAGTATGGGGAGCAGGGTCTGCAGGAAGGGAAAATTGTGAGGATAGACTGATAAAGGGAGGAGTGTCAGGACAGAAGCCTCGTCCTTTTGTGCGTGCATTGTGATGCCACACCATGCATGGGGCGGGAGTTATGTATCAGCCTTGGAAACCATATTTTATTTGGAAGCTTCGAGGCTGCCACATTTAGTGCCTGGGAATTTGGGAGGGGGGATTTCATAGAGTGTAGAAGATTGGACTCAACAACATTCTTTCTCAGAAAGTCAAGGACGGGTTACCCTGCACCTGGAGGGGAGTGGCTGGAGGAATTTCTCCAGTTGGGATGATGCTTGATTGGGCCATGTGATGGACTGGTGGGTGCAGGGCATGGGCTTTTGATTTTCAATTGGGAAGGGAAGATCCGGAACTCTCAGATTCGGGTTTTTCCAGATGTGGCAACATGACACTCTAATAAAATGGAGCTTTGAGGAAATGCTTGTCTCGGAGTTTATTGGGTTGGAGTTGGCTAGTTTGAGCGCTGACATTATGCTGCATTGCTGGACAGCACTACATATGGAAAAGGTTGTCAGTTCAGAAATGGGATGTCAAAGGGACTGCTTGGGGTGGAGATGCCTAGGGGGCCTTCTTCCTGGAGAGAAGTCATGGGAGCAGTGAATCTCTTCACCCTTCTTTCCTCTCCTTGTATTCTGCCTTACCACTGCTCTTAAAAATAAGAAAGGGGAAATAGTACCGATGGTAAAAAGAGCCTTGGGTGCAACCCCAAAACAACCAGAGCACCACTTGAACACCATCGGCATTGACAAGTTCACCATCAGTCAGTTGCAAAAGGCAGCTTGACTTGGAACAGCTGACATCCTGTGATGATACTCTTAATACTATTAACAGCACTTGCCTATCTCAGCTCCATAGAAAGGACTCAAAAGGTGGATAAAAATGCCAAATCTAGCCTAAACATCTGGCTGACTATGCAGTCAGCCATAATAATAATGACGCCCTCATTCCTGAACGTCTCCTGATGCTGTTCTTTCCCTTAAGAATTTATGTTGAGATAGAGAAGTCTCATTGCACAACTATTTTAAGTGAGTAAACAAGATCTGGGTAAATCTCTCAGAGGGTTAGAAGGGCACTTCAGCTCTCTCTGTGGCTTTGGAAAGAACTAAATTTAGTTAGAACTATTTTTGATGTCCCTGCTCTTCACAGAAGTTACACTTCAAAAGTGTCTGGAAATGTTTACTTTGCCCCATGAACTGAAGTAGCACATTGACCGAGGACTCACTTTCTGTGAGGTCAAATGTGTAGCTGAGACTTTTTAATGTCAGCCATGTTTTCTCTTACACATGTTAATTTAAATTTCTTTATCTTGTCCTTTTAAACTCTCTTTCAGATGCCTCATTGCCTTTTTAGGTGTCTTTCTGATCACTAAAAACAAGAGGAAATGTGTCTTTTTTGAGCCTTACATCTCCATGGATGCCATGCCAAGTAATTTTAAAACCTAGCATCTTTTTAATAAGCGGGGAAAACTGACAGACTGTTGAAAAAATTAGTCTATCCCAACACTTCACCTCACTTTATTATTTGGTTGTACCACTTGCTATAGATCAGGTACAAAAATGGGGCATTTAAGCAATATGGAAGAACCCGTATCTTCATCATGGTTATATTGAAAGTATGTCATCAATGTTCTTGGTTTTTATTTATGTTATTTTTAATGTTGATCGCTTCCCTGGTTTATTCTCCTTTTTTCCTATTTCAACAGCTGTTCAGAGTCTTATATATGAGATGGGCGGCCTAGAAATGAGTGTATTAAATAAGTAATTTTTCAGAGTCTGCTTTTATCCATTTTAAATTTAATTTTGTAGTACTGAGGGAGAAATTTTCTTGAGGTCTTGTAGAGGATTAAAACATTAACTCACCCTTCAAGAATCTTGAAAAACCTTAAAGATTTGGACCCTGTCCCCCATTCAATGTGGAGATGATATTATTGTTATTTTATTTGTTTGTCGACCATCTTGCCGCAAGGCATACTATATCATGTAAAGACCAGTTCGATCATAGAATTGCAAATATGGCCCTGAGGACCAAATGTAGCATTTTAATTTAAGAAGGGGGCCCATATCTTGGATATTTCAATAGCAGTGTTTCTCAACCTCAGTCTCTTGAAGATATGTGGACTTCAACTCTCAGAATTCTGTGTCTTTAAACATCCCAGGTTGAGAAACACTGTCCTAAATTAATCCAATCCTGCTGCCATCCAATGTGATGCAACTCTGGTTCCCAGACCAGCTAAGTCTCAGAATGTAGGCTTTGAGATCAAAACTTTAGAACAGTGTTTCTCAATCTTGGCACTTTAAGATGGATGGACTTCATCTCCCAGAATTCCCCAATCAGTTTGGTTAGGTTACTGGAAGTGACAAGTTAAAAGACAGCAATTGATTTTTTCTCTGGTTTTCAAACCCCTCCACCTTTGTCCTTCCCTCGACCTTCAGGCATGCAGAATCTGCACGACAACGGAACTGCAGTTCAACCTGAACTGAAGCCTTCTTTTTCCTATGGTGCCCTGGAAAACAATGATAGCATCTCCGAAATTTATACTCCTGCTACATTAACCGTTGTCCAGGAAGAACATGCTTCTTGTCGGATCATGTCACACAGCAAAAGCGAGTGAATGCTCTTTGGAGAAATACTGTAGGTGTGATTGTCTATTTATTACCCCCCCCCTTTCTGTTATTTCATTCATTGAGCCCAGAAGGCAGCTGAAGTAGGGATGAACTCATGTGATCATTCTAAAGAAATACTGATTAAGGTTCACGTACCTGCAGATACAAAAGTATTCCATGGTAAACTGAATTTCATTGGAATCTGAACAGCTCCATCATTGCAAACTCAGAAGGCATTTGAGGTAGCTAAACAGACTGTACTCAGGTGACTATAGACGCTCTAGTATAACAGAAGCCGTGGTTTTCTTGGGATAACCAGGGATTGTATATCTTTTTAAAACTGGACGAATGGCATTCTCCAAGAGATACGTATTAGGGATACTCCATACTGAAAACTAATTGTTTCCTCTTTTTCTGTTGGCATGGCTAACCAGAGATGCATTGATGCAGTTCACTAGCGTGTCGCCTGCTTTACTTAGTATATCTTGTTCTCCCAAACTGAGAGGCAGGATATATTCTAGTATTCTGTTACCCTGGTCAAAAGGTTTAGTCAACAGTTCAACTTTTTTCCCATGAAAACTATGCAATTGAAGACATATCGCCACTGAGAACTCATATCTCTCAGATCAGCACACCATGACAGCATTGGTCTGCAACCCCCGGCGGAGAATGTGATGACATGTGTTTTGCTAACCAAAGACCACCATCTTGAAATCATAATGTTTGTGCTTTTAATAGTTGTCCTGGAAATGAAATTCTAGATTGTAATGTCCTTTGTATTAGGCCTAGTTTCATATTTAGCAGGTTTGAGTTAATACAAGATGAACTGCATCATTTCATGGTAATGGTTGGAGACTGCCATTGAATGCTTTTTATGCAGATTAAAAATACTTCCCTGCAAATAGAAAGAAAGCCAGCTTCTGCAAATGTCCTTGAGTTGTGACGAAAACCATCTTCCTTCTTTCCTGTGTGTGATACTTTATGTTTATGTGCAGCAATTATTTAAATGGAGGAGCATTTAAAAATATGCTGGTGGTTCAACTTCCAGTCAACAATTTTGCTATTTTGCTATCTCTGGCTACTTTGCCCATAGGCAAAGACATTGATTTCCTGCAAGTTTTTGTTTTTAATTTGTACTGCATCAGGGTTCTATCTGCTTCTTCTCCACAGCAGATGACAACAATTAGACAACCTTGGCTGATCTTAAAAAGCTAAGCTCTGTTAGATGTGATTTTGTATTGAGGATGGATGACCAGTGGGAAAATCCCCAGTTGCAGGGTGTACTGGGAAATGTGAAACGCATCTCAGAAAATACATTCCCTACTCTTTTCCATAATGATGTCAGGTTCCTGGTGGTTGCCAATAGAAATGAATAGATTTTAACCCTGGTTTTGTGGAAGAATTAACATGAATGTAAACTTTGCTGCAGTTTTCAACGGCCCTGTGGAGTCTAAATGGAGGATACTCAGGTATTTGGACCACTTTCACAGAATGATTTGCACTTAGGATCCATGAAGATCCATGGGCAATATGAAATAAAGCAGTGTTTCTCAGCTGGCAGGTTGAAGATACATGGACTTCAGCTCCCAGAATTCCCCAGCTGGTTAGGGAATTCTGGGAGTTGAAGGCCATACATCTTAAGGTTCCCAAGATTATTGCTCTGATATATTCTCTTCTGGAGATACCTGTAAGAAATTGAATTTCTTCCCATGCCATCACATCTTCCCCAATATCAAACAAATATTTAGGCGTAAATGCAAAGGGGAAAAAAGCTTCCTGGGTTATTGATTCTTCTTGTGAAGACAGTCAAGGTCCTTTTGAGAATGCTAGCCAACGTTCTTGTCTCACTGATTTCTAGGATGTCAAACATGTCTTGACTGAGTGTACTGTCTTCACCATGGTATGTGTAAATAAACAAAGCTTTATGACACAAAGATGGAGAATGGCATCTTTTGTTCAAAGGAAGCCTTCCGTCAGGTGGGTGGGGAAATAAATTGAATAAGAAGCCACCTTGAAGACCATGTATGGGTGGAAAGGCAGAATAGAGGTATTTAATGAAATAACTAGGCCTCAACTTGAAACCACAATTGGATCCAGAATTTCTGTTGCTAATCAAGGTGGCTGTTAAGGAAGTTATACCAGATTTTACACCTTTTTTGCTATTGCTATTTAATTAATTGTGTGGTCATTAAATGAATCCAGCTTTCCCCATTGATTGCTTGTTGGAAACTGGCTGGGAAGGTCAGAAAAGGCGATCATAAGACCCTGAAACCATTGTTAAATGCATGTTCTGACCAAGGCTTCCTGAGACCATGACATATAGTCAAAATAACTCTGGTTTTATTTCAGCGCTGGGAATTATGTTCATTCCCAGCCCGTAATGAGTGCAAACAGTCCCTTGAGATAAGCGCCCACCTTCCTCTCCTTTGAATTGCTACCAACAACTAAAGTGCCAAATTAACTGTAAAAAAACAACTGAAGTACAAAGTCCACACAGAGCTTCAAGGATTAATCCAAACAGAGTGAACGACTTTGCTTCCTGCAAAGGTTTCTCTACCTTTGCCTGTCCTTTATACCTTAGGGGAAGAGCAATCACCTCCCAGCCTTACTCACAAGTCGCCCCTTTTGTCTCAGCTGCTCTTGCTTTCTAGCAGCTCTGTGCACACGCGCACTGGGAACAGGCTCCTCTGGGTCCTTGGCCTTGCTGGTGCCAGACTCCAGAGGGTCTGGAGTCAGCACATAATTCCCAGATGGCCCTGGCACCATCTCTGCATCAGACGCAGGACCCTCGTCCAAGACTCCTGGACTGGCCCATGTTATTCCCCAGTGTCCAATTCCTGTCGTCCTCACAGGCTGCTGGCGAACCGCAACAGTGCATCCTGGTAGCCAAGCACCCAAAATTTTATTATGTGAGTGTGGGGTGTGCTGCACAGGACATAAATGCAAGGATTCGTTGTAAGTCATTTTTTTTCAGTGCCATTGTAACTTTGAACAGTCACTAAACACAAGGTTGTAACTGAAGGACTACCTGTAATGAAAGCAAGCACAAGGGGAGATTTTTGCTGAAGCCCAGTGACACTTTAGTGCGCAGGTGTCAAACTCGTGGCATTACATTGCCATCATGTGATGTATCACAATAATTTCCCCCATTGCGGAACTGGGGTTGGAGTGGCCTGTGGGTGACGCATCCAGCCTGCAGGCCACTAGTTTGACACTCCTCCTGCTTAGTGGAAGCAGATCAGCATAGAGTGTTGGATTCCATATTTGTAATTTTGACACACAAAACCTTGAGACAGAAGGGACTTTGAACATTTACCAATCTTGACTGCATATGGCACATTGTAATTCATACCCAAAGGATATAACACCAAAGATCTTAACTAGGCATCTTACATGAACCAATTACTAAGTCCAGGTGGAACATCTATCATAGCCTATAAGGAGGAAATGTCTTCATCCATTTCCCACAAAGGATGGGTCAGGTCTCTTTTTGCCTATAGGTGGTAATCAACACCCTACATAAAGATAGAGGGGCAGCTGCCCAGTCCTGCTAAGGATACCTGGCATTTTGAGGGAAAGGAAGGGGATGCACACTGGCCACTCCTACCGAAAATGTACAAGAGGCGGGGTAGTTCTCTATGCAATGGGTAGAATACATGGGGCATTCTCATTCTGCCCCCTACTACTCCAAAAGTGGTTGTTACTTAATTTAGATAGCAACCCTGAATACAGGATTTATTAAATCAAGATTTATTGAATGCACCGGTTGTCTTGCATTTCGAATCATCTTATCACAACAAATACAGGTTTGGAAACATGCTATGCCTTTATCCTCTGAATGAATGCAAAATGTAAGATGTGGCTGACATGTTAATGAAACTGATGGTGGCACTGACAGATGCTTGAACTAAGCAGTTGTTAAGGGAGATTTTTTAAAATAGAAGTTTTGTCAGGTCTGTCTTGTTCAACGCTAAAGCATACAGATTGGAAGGCTTATAGCTAATATTTTTAATGCAGTTGAGCTGTTGACTCGAATCTGCCAGTGAAATCTTGCCAACATAATTAACATTCTATTGATTTTATTCCATGGAAGCAAATAGAAATTAACTTTGAGAACATTTATATTTGGGTATTGAATTACCAGTCAGGAAAAAAAAGGCAGCGGAAGCCAACTGTCTGATTATGGGCTTGATTTGTTGAGGGAGGCAACAAGCTGGATATGAATGGAAAAATACAGGAATTGGAGAAGAAACTGTAAAAGGCACCTGTAAACCAGTATCTTTCTACATTACAAAGTGGAACAAGTCAATTATGCAATCCTAACTAACAAATTGTGCAAATTAACCAAACCGTCCCCTCAGAGAAAGAATAGCCTGCAGGTGAATTTAGCCATTGTCTATGATTTGTAGAACAAAGACTGGTTCCAAACAGCCTGCTGAGCTATCCTAGAAAATTGAATAGGAATCCGTTGGACCAAATCACATTTACATACAGCTGACACTCAGGAAAAGCAGCACTGAGATTGCTACAATACATCTGGTAATCCAATTATTGTTGTGGGTTAAGTTTATCCTCCTTAGGAACTGGACCTATTATTTTCTGTAAAATGTTTACTACCAGCTCTGTGGGCCTGGCTTGGTGGGTGCGGCAGGGGAAGGATCTATAGTGTAAAATCTCCAGTCAGAGGTGGGATTTGCTGGTTCTCCAAACTACTCACAATTTCCGCTACCTGTTCTCCAGAACCGGTCAGAACCTGCTGAATTGACCACCTCCGACTTATGTCTCCTTGCCCCTAAGCCAGGGGTTTCTGACCTTGGCAACTTTGAGACTTGTGGACTTCAACTCCCAGATTTCTCCAGCCAGCTGGGAGTTGAAGTCCCGAAGTCTTCCAGTTGCCAGCTTTGAGGAGCCCTGCCCGACCTAAGCCAACCTTTCACCAAACTACAGCGTACAAGTGCTTAAACAGGGACCCCAGTGGTTGAAGGGGAACCTGAGGCGATCTATTCCCAGTCCAATGCATTAAGTTAGTAGATCTCAGGCTTGGCAGTTTCCAGATGGGTCGGCTTCGACTCCCAGGATTCCCCAGCCAGCATGTCAGTATCTGCCCCGAACTGAAGCTCGAGAGAAAGTGGGTCATGCAACAGCAGGCAAATGACCCGGAACATGCAGCAATGGTTTGAGCAGAGGGAAAGGAACGTTCTGGACTGACAAGTTGAAACCTTCGTCCTGGACAAATGTTGTGGCCAGAACAGAAGCAGGCGCTTTATGTCAGGGCACCCACCCACATAGGTGCGTTGATCCATAAGGAAGAATGGGGCTCAAATTCCTCCCGGCTGACGGACAGGAGTGATGAGGAGCGGCCGTTACTGTCGCCCCAGTGGGCGCCCCAGGGACTGAAAGGAAAGCTGCTCATTCTGATCAATCAATCAATACAATATATTTTGGATTCGTCAATCATTTCTCTTTATCGAGCTTCGGGACTGCCAAAATTGAGAAACGCCGATGAACGGCGGGCGACCCGTTCGCCACACGGCGGCTTCAGGTTGGCTGTTTCAATGAGAGCTGCCCAGCTCTTGGCTGCCATCTCGAGGTCGTGTAGGTTTTTACAGCCCGAAACGCCAATTCTTCCACTTGGATCACCAGGCTCGTTCCGCCGCCGCTCTTCCGCGGTCGAGAGATTCACTTCCGGGTTAGTTTCTTCACGAGCCGCCTCGCGACCGGAAGAGGGAGAGGGGCGTCGGCGGTTGCTATGGGGGAATGAGGGAGGCGTGCGCGGGGGCGCGCGGCCAGGCTCGGGGGCGCGCGCGCTGCGCTCGCCGACTCCTCCGTCAGCCCCGCAGGAAGGGAGGGAGGGAGGGAAAGGCGGACGAGTCGGCCGGGTGGCCGCAGAGGCGGAGAGCTGAGGCGGTTCTTGAGGCGCCCGCGCTGCCCCGCGCCTGGCTCGACTTGGCCGGGAGACGGTGGCTGTCGCCGTCGCCGCTTCCCGAAGGTGAGCGAGGGAGAGGTGGGGACGCAGCCCGGTGACCCCGCCGGCTTTGCCCTTCGCGACCCCCGCCGCTCCTGGGAGCCCGTGGCGCCTTCCGGCCTCCCGCTCTTCTCCTTTCCCCCTTGGCTGTGGGGGCCTCCGCCGGCCGGCTTCCCTCCCTGAGGACCGGTTGCCTCCCTCTCCCGCCTCCCCGCTGCAGGTTTCGGGGCGTGGGGGGGGGGGGGNGGGGGGGGGGGGGGATGGTGGTCTCCTCCTCTGTCGTCGTCCCCACAACAACCCCGTGAGGTGGACCGGAGCTGAAGAGAGCCCGACTAGCCCAGCGGGGCCTTAGGAGCTTCCGCGGCGGATAATGCCCGCCGCCTTCCAGTCGGGCCATCCTTGCGCAGCAGTCCCCGTGCAGGGGAGCCTCCATGGGCAGGAGTCGTATACCTCACCCGGCTTTTCTTCCCTGCGGTGCTGCTTCCTGGAGGCCCAGGGATGGGGTGACCGATCTGAATCCTGCCCCAAACCTTAGACTCGCTATTCCCCTTTCTTTCCGTTTCCAGCGTAGCTCTTTGGAAATGCATCGCCAGCTAACCCAAGAAAAGATCCCTTTTCAACCCCACAATTTATTTCTTCCGTTAAAAGCTGGGGGCGGCGGGGGGGGGGGAAGCGGAGCTGCCCTTTTGCTGACTGTGTGGTCACCAACCCGGCTCCAATATTGCCCGGAGGCCGAAGCCTTCGATTGCCCCCCCCCCCCCCCCAGTTAGGAAACCTCTCCTCCTACTCTTAGGCTCTCTCTCTCTCTCCCCTTGCCCTCTCACGATTTGGGGATGGATGGGGGGGTTGCTCCACTTTCTCATTTTTTTTTTTTAATGCCTGTTTTTTCTTCTTCTGCTTGGCATTTCTTACTTTCCCATGCTCTCCGCTCCTCAAAGCAAACTGTTGTTGGATCCGAGTAGTCCTAATTTAACCACTGCCTTTGGGATGGGTTACTCAGTTTTTAAGTGAAAACTGCCCTGTGTTTCTGATCCTTTACTTCGGCTTTTCTTTTCCTTTCCTTTGCAGATCTGTGAAGGTGGAAAGTGTGAGGTTCCCCTTTCCCCGTATGAAAGATATCCCTATTTGCGAAAAGTTGCTAAATGAGGACTACATTGATCCCTATGGTCTTCTTTATTATATTTGCTGTCTCCAGTTCTATGTCCTTGTGCTTTCAGGCACAGCTAGTCTTTTTAGGGGTGAGGGGCTGTTTATCATTTTAAGGAGCTTTTCCTTTATTTTTGTTGCTTCCTGTGCCATGTGGACACAAGTTTATGGCCAATTTATTTTTTATAGCTTTCTTCTTTATGCAATAATGGTTGGACTTAATTCTTCACATTTTACCCCATCTATTGATTGGCCTGATTTAATTAAAATAGGAAAGTGATTTCACACAATGTGAATGAGCCATATGAAGCCTCTACTTTCTGGAGGGAAGCATTCAGATTATTCCACTAACCTTAAAACATTTTTAACATAAAGTAGTTGAATTGTTTTTCTTTCCTGCCACATGGGAAGAGTGAGACTTATCCACTGTGTAGTGGGCATCTGACAGAATAACACTTTGGCATTCTCTGTCGAAGCAGCCTTGGTAAAGGAGGAAAGAGTGTGCTAGGGAAAATAAACAGTCCTTCTGTTAGGAAAAAAATAAGTCCTTGCCCTGCCTTAGTCAGGATGTATAATTTCCTTATTCATGAGCGTGGAGGGCTGACAGCCCAAGCAAGTACGTCATACAGATGGCAATTTTTAAAATGCTTTAATCCTCAAATTTTGAGGATTGAAAGGCTTACCTTTAAGATCAAACTGTGTACAGTCATGTGTCCCTGAGGTTAAGGCTTTGATAAACTTCTATTTATTTACATAGAAATTAGCTTTTACATTGTTCAGTTTCATCACTTTACAAATCTGGTCTGTCAGACTCATGAATATTGGATAATTCTGTTGGATTACAGTAGTAGTCACCATCATGTACATGTTATTCCAGAGTTTGCCACAGAATCAAGGGTGCTTAAGAGTCAATGTTCACCCACAAATTGAGGTACACCCTCAGTCGTATAGGAGTGTGCTAGGCAATTGATTCCACTGCATGTGCCTTTCTAATTTAGAATTCTTCAACTTGAGCTTGGTTCTATTTTTCTGAGATGATTTTTTTTCCAACTTCTCATCTAACCTTGAACTCTGAAATCTTCTGTTGGTCTATCATCCAAATGCTATCAGGCCCACCACCACTGCTTCAATTTTAGACAGTAAGAAACTTCAGCTAGGTGCTACCACCTAGGGGTTGAAACCGATAAACTCTTGTAGAATGTTTGATAAGATTTGCTTTGTTAAAAGCATAAATGTCTTCTGTTACTTTCATCAACTTTTCCTAGCATAGCAGATTGATTCTGGCAGGTTTTTTTATTAGTTTCTTGTTTCTTCTGTTGCATAATACTAAAAAACAAAATCTCAGAGGATATGTAACGTGGGTTTTTTTGGAATCCATGATGATCGGTAGTACTGCATTAATGGTAACAGTGCTACTGTTGTATGTTTGCTTAAAAAGGATACTGGGGGAAAGTAAGCTTTTTATATGAAAAAGTTAGGATGTATAGGACATACTATCATAAAAACACTTGGTTTCAGCTGGCAAATACCATCTGTTTTATACCTGACTTTGATAATTCTAGTAGACCAAAATGTTAGCTAGGTTTTTCCATTGAGGTACTTACTCAACACAAACAACCTATACATTTATAAAATCCCAGTCTTCTAATCAAATATATTAGTCATTTTATTAAATTATTAAATAGACCAGTCATGCGTATATTTAAATTCTGTTAAGCTTTCTAGTTCCCTTGCAGTTGTTGGTATATGTTAATCTCTTTGCTAATGCAAAAACTGAAACAGAGGCTATTGGAGCTGGCTTATGTCATGTCAATTCTGTAATTCCTCAAAGCAAGAATCCAGCATTCTGGGCTGAAACTGAAGATTCCTTTTCATCTACTAATTCACTGTTTTGTTTGCATTGTAGATTTCTTGGTAAATCAACATTTTATTTCTGTTAAAGATCTTTATGCTAGAAAAGTCACTTTGTGATCCCCCTTTTTTTAAGAGAGATTGTTGAAATACAGCTCTTTAATCAAGGTCTTTATCAAATTAATTTAATTCTCTATGTTCTTCTCTTTTTAAATGTCCTTCCCACTCAGAGAAAATGTAATGCACTTTTAGGGAATTAGAATATAGAAATTCATACTAAACACTCAGTTAACAACTAGCGTAAAGAGAAATAGCCTAATTTGCAATAATTATTTTGACTATAGAATCTTTCTCCTTTGGCTACCGAACACTCTGAAAATGTTAATGCTGCAGTATTATAAGTTGAAATGTTTTGGAATTGTGAGTCATCAAATTCACAATGTGATCATAGCTGCAAGTTAATTTTCATTCTTTCTTCAGAAATTCAGAATGCTTTTGTGCTCTCTGAAGATTTTTAACTTCACTTTTAACATTGCTGTATATTTTTCTTTGTGTAATTTTTTTTTCTTTTTCCACCCATCTGCTTTGCGAATTTTGGCATATAGGCAACACCCAAGGTCATCATTTGGCAATTCCTCCAGATCCTTTGCTGTCAGTAGAAGCACAGGTGGCCTTTGTGTCCAGGAGCCCCCCATCCTCAGACTGACCTGGTTTACCAGGTATCAATCATGCTCCAGACCTCGATAAACTGCAAATCAGATTATGCTATGTTTTCCTCCAATGAACCTGTTAGAAGCTGGCCCAGATTTGGAAGCATGGGTAGCACCGTCTGGTTAGTTTGCTAAAATAAACAGCCTGTTGGAAACATATTATGTCTCCAACATAATATGAGCAAGGTGCACCTTGAATTTGATCCAAGCCAAATTCAGGAATTGCTCTGATGTTTTAAAACTCAAAATGCTTGGTTTCTGCCTTATGCCATCTCTCTGGAGCGAGGGCCCCTCCCTACATTCAAAGAGCTTCCATTTTACTAGTGTTTCAGCGTCCCTGAAGAACTAGCTCACCTTTTAATGAGGGTGTTTGAAGACTCTTTTTTTTTCTTTGTTCCTATCCAGTTTCATCATTTCTGCCATCTTTTTTGTCTCCTTGTTTTTAAATATATTTAACAATTCATAAATTGCACAAAGTCACTGGGAGTTGGGCCACATATAAATTTAATAAATGGTTCTTGTTTATGATTGCATAATGGATTGAACACTGGAAATTAGCAAAGATGCCTGTAATAAATTGTATTTATTAAAAGCCCCTCAAATATGACACTTGAGACATTGCGCAGAAATGAAGTGCCTCAACACAGAGACTTTGATTGCTGAATGCCTTCCTTGCTTAGTTACAATTAGTGTCTTACTAAGGCTGATGTGAATGTTTTGTTTAACAAGCAGAACCTTTCTTGGACTTACACATTTTCATCTTTTGTTTATTTCTAAAGTTTTATTATCCTACCTAGGTGTTCTATCTGTAGCGATTTTAACTTGTTTCTTTTCTCTTAAAATGTTGTATAATGTTATTGGTTTTAATGATGTATTTCTACTTTGAGGCTATTTTTAAATATGTCTTTAAAGCAGACCTGTCAAATTGGCGGCCTGCAAGTCAGATGCATCACATGCAGGCCACACCCACCCAGGCTCCACAAAGGCAAAAACCGTCATGATAAATCATGCTCATAGTGTAAAACAGTGCTTGTGATTAATTTTTATGCACAATGTCTGAAATGTCATATATGAGGGGCTTTAAAATAAAAAGTTCATTCAACTGGCTAATTTCTGACAAATGTGCATTATTGAGCATCTGAGTACGGTAGTAAATAGAAAATATATTTGCATATGATATTTTTAGAGAAATGGGTTATGTGGAAAATCATGCTGTTTTGGAAAGCTATTTAACTGGTATCCATAATGCACCTTTCATTAAGCTGGAAACATTCAGATTGCAAAGGAATTTAATGTTTAAATATCAGATACCACGTCCTGCTAAAGAAGTATTTGGTAGCTTGTTATATTTGAAGATTATACATTTTCAATCAATGATTCTATTTGCTTTTGTCTCATAGTAAAGAATGACTGGAATATCTTAGGGTTTCTGGATTCCAGCAGATTGCATGTCAGGTTTAAGAGAGGATAAAGGCTGACTCCATACAGAAAGTCAACATGTTAGAGCAATGTTTCTCAACATTGACAACTTTAAGACATGTGGACGTCATCTTCTATGTTGGCTGAGGAATTGTGGGAATTGAGGTCTACACATCTTAAAGTTGCTAAGGTTGAGAAAATTGTATTAAAGCCTGTTTGCTTCTGAATTCAGGACCTATTAGGTGTCATCAGGATCTTCTGCAAATTCCATCTGGATTTATTATAATTTTTTAGATGCAGTTTTTCAAGGTAATCTCCAAAAACATCATCCAAATAATATAAATAAATAAGAAGCAATACTTTGAAAAGAAAAGAAAGAAGTCAGAAGCTTCTAGATCCTTTCCAGAGGCTAGCTGGTGGTAATGATCTTGGGAAAGAAAGAGAGGAGACCTTTGTCCAGTATCAGTTTCTTGTAAATGAGCATGTATCATTTCCTGGAAATTTTAGTTGCTCATCCCTAATATTATTTTGGAAACAAAACAAAAATAAATTCTAAATAAATTGGTTGGATTTAATTGACTGAGTCATGTGATGTTGGGGAGGATCTATGATATCTTTGTCAGATTCCTGCCAGCAAAGCAAAAGGTTAAGGAAAAAAAGATCCTTATTATTTTTTTCCCCTGTGTCATACGTGCTGTCTTATCATTTCTTCCTGAAGGAACGTTAGAAACTCAGAAGAGCTTTGCTTTGTAGATCAGATATATTTTTTACTCTGACCCACATTTACTCCTTGCGGCCCCCTCTACACTATCAGAAAGCGGCAGAGATTTCGGCCACCAGAGCACAGCAGTTGGTAATGAGTTCTCCTCCTCCTCCTCACCACGGAAAAGGGGTGATCTACTGTTTCTTAGGTGCCCTGACATCAAATTGTACAATCTGTTCCTGGAACCTTCATGTGTTCCCTGGAAGGTTCCCTTCACTCTTTCAGAATGTGCACTTTCACAGGTGGTTTGTCTGTTTCCAGAATTGATTTTTTGGGAAGTCTTCAGAGGCAGCCCAGTGCACGGGAGTCTTATTTAAGCCTGTCTCACAATGAAAGACTGAGTATTGCATCAAGCTTATTATTCATATCTGACTAAGCAATGACTCCTTCTTACACTAGAAGTCAACGAATTGTAAAATGAGCCAGGGTTACCGCTCTAAGGTCAGACCTTATTTCTGCTCATAATGACTAAACCATTAAAAACAGCCAAAATAAGAAATGATACAAAAATATCTCCCTTACTGTTTTTGTTCTCTCTCTCTCTCTCTCTCTCTCTCTCTCTCTCTCTCTCTCTCTCATCTCTCTCATCTCTCTCTCTCATCTCTCTCTCTCATCTCTTTCTCATCTCTCTCGGCTCATTTGAAAGACTCTTCCTACAAGCACAGGATACAGAGGCCGAAAGAAGCTTTGAATGGACAGTGATTAATGATACAATGAAGGCCTGGAGTGATAGTCAATCAGACCTTTACAGCAGTGACCTGGAAGAAGAGGAAGAAATGATTTTTGGAGAAAACGAAGACGACCTGGAAGAGATGATGGATTTAAGTGATCTTCCTACCTCACTCTTTGCTTGCAGTGTTCATGAAGCAGTATTCGAAGTTCAAGAGCAAAAGGTAAAGGGTTTTAAGAACAACCAGTGCCTTTGACAAACCTAAACCTTCCAGTTTTTTAAAATTAATTTGAAATTTATTGAAAAGCAAATATGGTACTTTATTCAAATAATATATGCTGCTTTTACCATGATACTGGGTAATTATTTTATTGTACAAATGGGTGAATTATATAATTAGATAGCGTATAAAAAGACCAAATATGCTGGTTTCTGCTCCTAATCATGGTCTAGAAGATTGCCGTGGGATCCACTGTTGAGTTGTAATTCTACTTAGAAATGGATTACTGCATGATTCCTCAGATATATTTTAAACAAGTGTAACCTTTCAGTTTATCGTGGAGTTTATAAGCAAAAATCCAGGTTCCATTATTGATATTTTAGAGATAATAAAAAACTATTCCTCTTTGAAATCACTGCCACCTAGTGCAGAGTCTACTCAGTTATCTGTCTGTAAACAACAACAGTTTCATTTTACAAAAGATTCACAAATCTGTAGCCATTGTGTGGTTTGGTGCTGTCATGGTAGAGTGGATGAAGCCAGCTATTACAGCTGTAAAATTTAAGGGCAGGCATAGGCAATTTTTTTCCAGATCAGAAGTTGCAACTTGATTTCTTCTCAGCTGAAAGCTTATGATAACATCACCCAGAAAGGGAAGGATTGAAGATTTTTGGACTTTTTGTTATTTTGTTTTAAGGGTGATCATGGGAGTAGGAAGCTAGCCATTCCCATTTCTTCTTTTTAAAACATTTTTGCATTCCCATGAAAGTTATAAGTGAACCAACCAGTTATGCAATTGATCATGGTGAAGGACCATGGCTTAACATGATGAGAACCTAACTGATTGTTTTCAGTTCCAAGCAAATTGAGAAGCTCCTAATTGTGATTTTTTTAAATTGGGGCACTTAGACATTTCCTTAGTAGTTTAATTTGTTCAATTGAATTGCCTGATTCCACCAGGTCCCATACGATAAAACAATAACATAAAAACAGAATACAATAATTATATGAGAATAAAACAGCAAACCACAAAAACTAATGGCAGAACTGGTAATCCCACTCAATCCAGCAGGGGCTTCAACCTCATAACCCAAGGTCTTGGAGAATTGCCAGGTCTTTAAGACTTTTTGGAATATCAGTAGGCAGATGTCAAGTGAGATTTCATTTGAAAGAGCAGATGCCATGACAAAGAGGGCATACTTCTTAGGTCCCGATTGATGACATCATTGTAAATTGAAAGAACATGGAACAAGCTAAATTTGTCAGATTGAACTAGCTGGGCTGAGCATAGAGTAAGTGGTCCCTGCAATAATTTGTTGGGCTTTATAAGTCATAGCCAGCACCTTGAATTGCATGTAGAAGTTGAGATGTGAAATGATGAAGTGTTAGCTTTGTGAGTTAGTCCCTACAGGGAACATGCCCAGATGAACATTACAATAAAGTATATTTTATGTTAATGTTATATCAACAGAATCTTGCAAGTCTGAAAGTACATTTCTCCCTTGTCACCTTTGCAAGAACCTAGGGTGGGCCCCTTCTGAGACTTTTGCCATTGCTGCCATTACTTTTGCCAGCTTATCTGCTTTTTATTAGAGCACTCTCCAGGCTGTGGCTCTTCCTGCTGTCTCCCAAAGTCATTACAACACACCATTACACTAGGACTTGAGTGACTGTCTGAAGGGCTTCACAGCCCAGGAAAGGCCACAACTTATGCACTAGAGGAAGTTGTGCAAATACCTTCCTGGGCACACCTGCCACCTGCTCTCAGATTACAAAAACCACTCACCTCCCCTTGGGGTCTCAACTGGGGCAAAACCTGGTTGGGTACAATTCTGGGAGGGGGTCTCCCCCAAGGCCAAACCAAGCAACTGTTAAACAAGCCAGGTCAGCATCTTCATATCATGAATGAAGGCAGCTTTGTTACATGCCAACCTAGCATTCATGATCAGCACCTGGAGCCCAGAGCCAGTGAGGATACAGTAGGACAGTGGATGGACAATCAACTGCTTTCAAGCTGTGGCCCCATGTCTCCCCCCCCCCCCCCC
>BHFT01025585.1:45062-57610 GCA_004320025.1 Laticauda laticaudata
CCCCCCCCCCCCCCAGGTCCCTGCCAAGCTTCCCTCTGCCATCACTCTTGTGATAATCCTGCCTCCCAGGTTAAGGCACTTTTGCACAATCTTTCCTTTACCTCTGACACACACAAACATGACCCAGTGCCCCAAGCTATTTTCCTATACACAGGATGGATACTGTAAGCTGGTCTCTCTTGCAGGAACTTCTTGTATGTCTTAGAATCCAGATAGATTAACTTTTTTATTTTTATTTTTTGTTTTAAATATGGTTTTACATTGTGTAAGCTGCCTCGAGTCGCCATGGGTGAATAGACGGCAATATAAATTAAATAAATAAATAGCCTGATTCAGATATTGAATAAAAGCTGCCTTGAGGCCGTGCTTAGTACCAAAACTTCATTTGGAATTCAGTTATTCAAAGAAACGTATTGTTTGTTAACAACTATCCCTCTTTCATAGAACCAAGGCATATCATAAATCTCAAAATTTAAATATCAAGATGCAGGGTTTTTTCTATCTCCAAAAACCTTTCTCTAAATTAGTTAAGTTTTTGTTGAAACAGAGAGATTGGAACGCCAAATGGAGCACTGTTATTACTTTTCATTGTCCTGACAGTCATAAACCAAGGTTAATCATGCGTAGGCAGGCATGTTTCCATGACAGCTCTAGTTGAGGCTGAATTTGTTTCTGAAGAAACTGGGACTTAATTGTCCATAATACTTTGGTGACAAAACATGTTTTCCTTGTTTCAAGTGCTGTATGAAATACAATTTTATGGGAGCTCTGTGTGCTCATTTATAGTCATTAAAGAAATTTAGAAAGCAGAATAAACTCTTCCAATGTGTTATTGAAAGTCTTTTAAAAATATGATTCATTGCGATATAGATTGTTTTAAATGCTACTGCTTAGGATAGGAGTTAGCTGAATGGGGAATAATTGGAAAGTTGGACTGGATCCAGAAAGACCTGGTTGAATCCTCACTATAGAGTGGAGTTCACTAGGTCAATGTTTCTTAAACATGGATTTTAATTATTTATATGCTACCCATAAGATGGGTGGCATGTAAATTTAATAAATGAATAAAATGTTGTATTGTTTTTCAACATAGGCTGATAAATTATTTAGATTTCACAGATCCAAGGACTTTAAATCAGGGGTGGGGAATCGTGGCCTTTTTATGACTTGTAGACTTCAACTCCCAGAATTCCTGAGCTAGTCTGCTGGGCCAGAGATGGTTGTTACATTGTTTGATCATGCTATAACTTCACTAAATAATTATTGCCATTTGGGGCTTGTTTTACATCAAAAAGATAGACGGACAGATAAATACTGGACTATGGAGCTGATTGCCGAGGTTCCTTTCTCAGAATGTGCATGTTTACTTGAAGAGTGGGTTCACTGAATAAAATGCAGCTTATTTCTTAGCCATTTATAGGAAAGCTAGACTATGGTGTGGGAACTGAATCTGGCCACTTTTGGTACTGCATTAAATACAGTATTGGAAACAGAATAGCATAGTTCAATTAGATATTTTCATCTGGAAAGAAATGGACTGTGCCAGTTTGACATAAAAATATCAGGCGAGAAACTGGGAGGCTGGGTGTACTAGTCTTGCCTTAGACACAAGATCAGCTGGGTGACTTTGGGCCGGTCATTTTCCCTTAGCCCCAGGAAGCAGACAGTGGAAAACCACCCCTGAAAAATGTTGCCAAGGAAACTACGGAGACTTGTCCAGGCACTCTTCAAGAATTGTACATAATGGAACGGGGTGGGGGGTGGAAACTAGATCCAGAGTGAAAGAATAAAAGGAGTGGCTTGATATGGGATAGGTTTTATCCAGAGGCAGCAGAAGGGATACATTATTAGAGAAGGACTCTGAGGTGAAGACATGCTATGTGTTTTCAGAGCACCTTTTTCCATCCAGAGGCTGCCCAGCAAGATGGGGTATGCTCAGAGCCTCTGAGGCTGAGCAGAATAAAAATCTGGACGGATGGATGTGTGTGTAATGTGTATGTGTGTAATATATATATATATATAATGCACACACACACACACACACACACAAAATTAGTCCTCAACTTATGGGCCACAATTGAGTCCAAAGTTGGTAAGTAAAGCATTTGTTACATGAATTTTAACCCATTTTACATCTTTTCTTGCCACCGTTGTTAAGTAAACCACTGCAGTTGTTAAATTAGTAACACGATTGGTAAGTGAATCTGGCTTCCCTCGTTGACTTTGCTCATAAGAAGATCTCAAATGTTGATCACATGACCCTGGGGCACTGGAAACGTCATAAATATCATTTAGTTGCCAAGCATCTGAATTTTGATCAGGAGACCATGGGGATTCTGCAACGGCCATGTGAAAAATGGTCGCAAGTCACATTTCTCAGTGCTGTTGTAACTTTGAATGGTCACTAAATGAACTGTTGTAAGTAGAGGACTACCTGTATTCTGCCTTTATTTGTTCAACTCAGGCCAGTGTGCTTAATGCTTCCACCTCCTGTTTTCTCCACAATAACCCTGTGTGGTGGTTTGGGCTCAGAGAGAGGGGCTGGCCCAAAGTCCCCCACACCTATCGAAGTTGGACTGTGCAATAATCACTGTCTGGGGGTGGGAAGGGAGCCAGCTTCTAAAACTATTCTGTCATCATCAGTTGAAGTGAAATCCAGCATTTCCTTCTGTAACAAAATATCCCCATCAAATGCATTCTATGATAATTACCATATATCTGTTCAATATTATGAAATTTCTTTGAGAGATGCCAGGTTTCTCTTGAACACATACAGTATTGCACTTCTCAAATACTGGTCATTGATGGTAGCATTTGATGTTTCCTTATGTGATATATTGTTGTCTGCTTGTTGCATGTATTCATCTTTTTGCTTTTTGTACATAGTCAGTGACAGAAATAGAATTTGATCTGATTTGATCTTCCACTATCTGAAATCAGCCTTGCTTACATCCTGTCAAATTATTCTGGGATCAGTGGCCTCTGATCTGCTTAATTTCTAAGTTTGAGGAAAAGATACATAAAAGAATCTCTTGTCTGACTGGTGCTTTCTGCTAACTGGGTTTTTTTAAACCCATGTTTAAGGTTTCTACCTTTCTACAATATGATTTATACATACCTGGAATGATACCCATCATAAGAATATTTGTTTTAATTTGTATCCTGTGTAGCACATTTCTCTTTTGACCCTCATACAATTATTTTTTCTTGTTCATTGCATTGAGCAAAGAGGCAATAACCAATCCTGGGAATGTTTCATTACAAAAATAACCTGCTCTGATTATGCTGATCTGGTTCCTTGCAGTCCATTCTGTCTCCTTTCAGTGACGGCCTGGCCTGATCGTTGTCCCCATAATCCTGATTTATTAACTTGGCTACCTCTGCAGGATACTCCCTCCGGTATTCCATAAAACAGGGCGACTTAATGAAGTGGTACACCAGATCATCTTGCGCAAGCATACCTACAGACATGCAATGCTGCAGTGCTACAGAACTACTTCTTCTTTTTTTTCTGCAGGGGCTTCTCACTTCTTTTCATTCATAGGCCCACTCCCCTGACCTTGATGGTAGAGAGGGGAGAGTCCTTTTGCACTAGGGCCAAAAGGAAAGAGGGTGTGTGGAGAAAAAAGGTGGCATTTATTTTTGGCTGCACATCGCCCTGGGCATCCATAAATGAGAATTTCTTTGCCTCAGTGATTCTGCCAAGGACACATGTAATAATAGGTGGCTGTTTAGCTTGGTGACCTCCAAAATAGATGAGGGAGACAGCAGGAGAAAGCCTGGGTGTTTGTCTAGTGTTTTGGGAAAAAGACTGATAACATGTGGCCATGAATCAGATACATGTATACTTTTAAAAGCAGTTGGCTTAACAGCTTTCAGATGGAAGAGGGGAATTATGTAATAGCTGATGTAATAACATTCCAGACTGTGGCTGGTTGACTGGCTGGGAAATCATGAAATGTAACAGGCCGACATGTATTTGTTCTGTCAGTGGGGTGGGGTCTGCGGTGAGACGTGTTTGAAGCAGACCTTGGCTTTACAAAGCGTCTTTGCTGCAGAGGCGGGATAGTCCAGTATTTCTGTTCAGTAATGGGTAATATTGTACCGGCCGTAAAATGAGTTATAGGAATTGATCAACTATAAAGATTACAAATCCAATGTTTTCTCAACTGCATCATTTCTGTAATCAAAATAGGGTCCTCTTTCTCGTGAAGCTTTGTAGGCAGAGAGAATTCTAGATATGTCCTCTTGACCTGCATTTGTGATGTAAGTATGGGGTTAAACATTTTGTTCAGTCACCAGTCATGCTCCAATAGTCACCTACAAGGGCATCAATGCAGCCATTTCCATCTCTTGGCACTAATGGAAGAATGATTATGCCAGACACCCCCCTTTATCCCTTCCCCCTTTTTTTCCTAGAAGCCTCATATTTAGCCCTATGTGTGAAAAACTAAACCTCTCATAAAAATGAGTCAGGCACACGTGCTCACTACTGGAGATTCATAAAGTGGAAATGTTAAGAATTTAGGCAGTGTTTCTCATCCTCAGCTACTTCAAGATGTGTGGACTTCAACTCCCAGCATTCCACTTTTGCTGACTGGAGAATTCTAAATGTAGATTATGCTGCATGATTAACAAGGCAGACTAGTTTATTTATTTAGCATATGATACATGGACTAGCAACATATATATTTCACCTAGATTAGACAAAACACAATAAAATATAAGTGTTAAAAAGATCTATGTTTAAAAAGATCTATGTTCAATGATCTATGTCATTGAAGCACGCCTTTTTTTTTTTTTTTAAATCAGATACTGGGATGTGCCCTCAGTTTGTAGCTGGTCANTTTTTTTTTTTTTAAATCAGATACTGGGATGTGCCCTCAGTTTGTAGCTGGTCATGATGTGATCTTCAGTTTGACATGAGACCCTGTAGTCACCCTGAGGGGAGGATATGATGCCCCATTAATACAGAGTGTCCTGGCAGACTACATGTGAGGTGTGAATCTTGCTCAGGATTATTATCTACTACTGGCAGCCACACTACTCTACTTTCCTAGCTCTCAAAATTACATGGTAATGAAAACGAACACCAACATAGGCAGGCTAGTAGACTTTGCTTATGCAGAGGATGGGCAGTTGACTTGGTAGATCTCACCAGTCTGGGTTCTGGTGATTTCTGCCACTGTTCTGTTCAACAAAGTTTTTACACTGCATATAAGAAGCATTAGGCAGAGAATTAACAAGATTTTTGGGATTGCCTGTATGTATGTATAATGACAGCAAATGCCATTATTTTAGGGATACCTCCAGCATGTTAGAAAATAAAAAGTGGTAGCTATGCAAATATTGACCGTATTTGATGGTAGCAGGTAGCAACACTAAGCTGTGCTTGATTTTTCAAGGGAACAGAAAGCTAAGCAGGCTGAAACCTGGTTAGTACCTGAATGGGGAAACTAGGATATCCCAGACAATATGATTGATATAGGGTTTTTTTTGAGCTATGTCTGTAGTGGGATTTAGAATTAGATCACAAGATTTCTCCCCTCCCCCCCCCATGTTTTTTTTAAATTCCATCTTATAACTAAGGGCAGCAGACATAGCAATACTCTTTCTTCCTCCTATTTTCCCCAGCACAACAACCCTGTGAAGTGGATTGGGCTGAGAAAGAGTAACTGGTCCAAAGCCATCCAGCTGGTTTTCATGCCTAAAATGGGACTAGAACTCACTGACTTTTGGTTTCTAGGCCAGCCTCTTAACCACTACAGCAAAGCATCTCTGATTCATTCATTTGCTGAAGGTTAAAGAAAGCATATAGGAGTCTCTTTTCCCTTCTCATAGCAACCCTGGAAGATAGTGCAGGCTGAGAGAGGAAGCCAGTGTTAAGGTCACTGATGAATTTATTGTTTGAGAGGACCAGAAAAGAATTGTTAATCCCTCATTTTTGGAAATAAAATAATCTGCATTTAGTAAAACTTTCCATTTGCAAGTAAGGTATACAGCTATATTGGACATGGAGAGCTTTCTTAATTCTTCAGTAAATCTTCTTGACTTAAGAAAGATGTTGCCTTTATGCACATACTGTATTTGGTTTATTTTTCTCATGGTCAATATGATCTTGCTTATGGAGTTATAGAAATGCTTAGCTTAGCAGGTCAACATTGGAAATGCACTACAATTCTGATTGCCCTGACTACCCAGAGATCAATCTAAAATGCAGGCAATGTGGCTGTTTGTGGGAAAAACAACATTAATACTCATTATCTGGATGAAGCAGCATATGGTACTGTGTCTGGAAGATAATAGGATAAAGGCCATTTTTTTCTGACTTAGAGAAATAATACACGCAGAGGAATTCTTACTGAATTCTGCTTACACTGTGATTCTTATCTGCCTGTGAAGGATCATCAATTCTAAATTTGGAACACTGGAAGAGAGAAACTGTGATGATAAGAAGCAATTTTTATACCAACAGTCATTAAAAGGTTTCACAAATCTTGGTAAGGCAAGGTTGCAACCATAGGCAAGTATTGCGAACTCGGCTGTTGTATGCTGAGATTTATCGTTTTTAATGCGGAAGTCCTCAAACTTTCTTGGTTCGTCCTGCCCTTGGTATCTTCATATTTTTTTCATGATGCTCCTGGAAGTTCTGTGCAGTATCTATTAGAAGTCTGTTGCTGTGTTATTTTCCATTGCTCCTGCGAGTTAACTGTGGTACCCTGAGAGACCTTGGTTTGAAAATCATGGACTTCGTGTAATATGTACAGGTATGAAAATTAAATGAGCTTAATGCCTTGTACAAACCAGTCATCTGTGAGAACAACCAACTACTTGCCTTGAAGCAAACATAAAGGGCATTTTTCATGTTATAGATTCAGCCTGGTCCAAATAATTCTTTAGTTTTGCAAATCTGAAACTTGGGTTCAAATGCCCATTGTGCTAATATCACTGGATTACATTTAAAATCCATAATATCTCTACTCAAGTGTTTTCTTTCATGGGATTCCTATGATTGTGACAACACTGTAAAGCATTCTCAAAGAAAATTTCTCTATAGGCAAAATTCATCTGTAACCATGTTAAAGCCAAAGTGAATTAAAAGGCTTTCAAAGTGTGGATTGCTAGAACGGTTGTTTAATGAAAATCTGACTGATGCTAATATATTTGAAAATCATGCTAGTTGCAGATTATAATGGGTGCATCATTGGTAGGCCTGAAGGGTCAGGTCGAGACTGATCATCCTGGAGAAGGTCTGTCTTTGTGGTTGCTAGGAGTCAATTTTGACCTGATGACATTATTCAATTACTGTATATACAGTATTTTACTCTAGAAGCAATAATACTGACAATAGCAACCATGAGATGGCAGTATGAGAGTAGCATTATATGCTCTTTTAAATACAGGTTATTTAAAAACAAGAAAACCTGTAATTATGCGAGCCTATATTTTTCTGTATATATTGCAATAAAAGTATCAAGGGAAAAAAAAGAAAAACTAACTGAGCAACATTCTCCAGAAGTTTGTTTATTGAAGTAAGCTTTGTGGTACCTTCATTATGTGTTTCTTTTTCCTATCCTTAGGAAAGATTTGAAGCACTTTTCACAATCTACGACGCTCATGTTACATTCCAGTTATTTAAAAGCTTCCGAAGAGTAAGGATAAACTTTAGCAATCCAGAAGCAGCAGCCAGAGCACGGATAGAGCTCCACGAGGCAGATTTCAACGGGAAAAAACTGAAACTATATTTTGCCCAGGTATATGTGTTTCTTATTTGAATCCCCCGCTTTCTATTAAAAACAGAAATAGTTCCCAGGGAGCCTCCTCACTTCTGCTCCATATTGTCTACTAGTACAACATGTTTATGCTAGTTAGTTGCCTTTTAAAAGCTTGTTTGAAATCCTTATTGGCAAACCCTGCCTACCTTATACTGCTCCTGAGACAAAAGAAACTGCTTTCATAGGGTAGCTGTAGTCCTCTCACCACAAAAATAGGCTTGGAGAAGTTAAATGCATCCTTCACAAATAACTCATCAGGACAGCTGACAAACAAAATGGATAGAGAAAATCCTGCCTGCTGGGAAGTCATCTGCATGTGGACCATTCCATTTCTTGCAGATGTGCTCTGGTGTGCTATATCTTAATGATCAGAGAATCAGGATTGCCTGAGCTTGATACTATAAACACACACACAAAGCACAAATAATGTTCTGGGCTTGGCAAAGAACACTTCATTTTAAAAAAATATTATTTTTTTACAGGATATTATTTCTGTGCCCTGAATGAGAATATATCTGCTGAAAAAAACTCTGCATTGTGACAGGAAGGGAATTCGGCCAATAAACACTCAGCTCTACTCAGTTGCCCAGATTCCAACCTGCAAGGGATTATGGAGTCATTAAGAAAAGATTATTATTATTATTGTTGTTTCTGTGCCCTGCATGAGTTACTCAAAATGTCTCTCTTCTTTACTTCCACTCTGGTAGTCCTACAAATAGGCAAGAAACTCTGCAATGTATGGAACCCTACACAGAATTTTCCCACCTTTTTTTCATTCATTTTCATCTGCTCAGAATTCAGCAATGTTTCTCGTAAACTGTAGGCTATCTACCTAGCTATATAGGCTGTTAAAAATATTGGAAGGTCACAAAAAATTCTACTTCATCCATGGCTGGAGTTAAATTCTTAGCTTAGACACTGATTCTGCAGGGAGTCTTCAGTAGCTTGTGCAGCTGTAAAATAAAATAGGAATGACCTTTCTTGTTAGAATACTGAATAAGTGGATACTTAATGGATGGTACTTCATTTGGTTCAAGCAATGTGTTATTTACTAACTACACTGGTAACTGTTTAACTCAAATAGCTAGAAGGAAATTAACTGTGCACTTGGAATCCAGTGTCTTGTACAGTCAGTGAAATACAACCTTAAATAATCTTTATAGCTTGCCCAATCTTGTGTCCTCTAGATGTGGTATATTATACAATAACTCCCAGCATTTTTAGTGGAAATATTTAAGGAGAAAGCAGAACTAGAGAGACTTTGTTAAAAAAAACAAACCTGACATACAGTATTATGTGCCTTAGTGTTCTGACAACATTTGTTCTTTCAGGTTCAGGTGCCGAGTGAAGTGGGAGACAAATCTTACCTTTTGCCCCCCCAACCTGCCAAACAGTTCCTGATCTCACCTCCTGCATCCCCACCTGTAGGCTGGAAGCAGAGTGAAGATGCTACTCCTATGATAAACTATGACTTGCTTTGCGCTGTTTCAAAATTGGGGCCTGGTAGGAATGTTTTATTTTCTCCCATATTCTGTACTGATGCATTTATCTGCATACAAGGCCTAGTACTGAGGAATTCACCACTGTCAAAGATGATGATGACACATTTTAGATAGTTTTAGAAGGGAAATGGGCATGTTTGTAGTAGACTCGGGCTATTAATGAGTATGAACTTTGACGGATATTTAACTACCATTAAAGGACTTGAAATATCCTTTAAGTCATAATAAAAGAAACCAATTAATCTTCATTTCATGTTTGTAAGCTCCATGAATTGGCCAATCTTTGGCATAATTTTCTGGTCTAGATAGGACCTTGGCCTCTTCCAGTTTCAGAGCTCTTGAAGTTAAAAGCAGTTTTTCATGATAAACCATACAAAATAGTCAAATATGGCATCTTGGTTCAAAATATTATATTGGAGGCTTTGTGTTCAATTATATGACAATTGTTCTGTAAAATTCTATAAGATTTGTATCTGTACATCAGATACTATATTATTGTTCTCCAACATGGTGCCCTTGAATTGTATTGGGTTTCAGTTCCAACAGCATAAACATGGGGCATTGATGTCTAATATCTCTGGAGGGTCCCAGAAAGTATCAATCTGTATACAATAATTATGATAATTAAAGAGCTTGGAAGGATGTGCTCATCCTGGTTTTGACTGTGGCACCACTCTCATTTGTGAAATAGGACATAAGAATTCAAAGGGCATTGTTGCCCCTCTGCCAGCCTTCCTGCTGTATAACAGATCTTTGCTGCTCAGTGCCCTAACTGGACTAGCAGCAGACTTCCCCGGGTTTGTAGTTCTGGAGGACTCTGCCTTTCTTGGACATTGAATTAGAGGCAGTTTGGGAAGTTATGGTCACTATGGCAAGTGTACAGCAAGCTGGCTAGAGAATTCTGGGACTTGAAATCTACACATCTTAAAGTGGTCAGGGTTGAGGAACGCTGGTATGAAGGGTTGCTTACCATGCCTGTCATACTCTCTAGGGGAAAAGTACGAACTTCATGCTGGAACCGAATCCACTCCAAGCGTCGTGGTCCATGTGTGTGAAAGTGAAACTGAAGAGGAAGATGAAGTGAAAAATCCCAAGCAGAAGATTGTGCAAACTCGGCGCCCGGACCCACCACCTGCCTTAATAAGTGAAACAAAAACTCTTGAATGTATGCTAGAAGTAGGAGGTGGGATGCATTACTGATTTGAAGCTATTTAATCATGGCAGTGGATGATTACTCCCATTTGCATTGCTGCATCCTGCACAGCAGCAACGGACTCCTCTTGCAGTCATCTCACATCAAGAAGACATTTTGAAGAGCACTTTAAGGTCAACTTCCAAGATGTAGCAAATCCACTAGGCTGCCAATCCTAGGAGAGTGCCATTTCTGGTAATCTGTGTTACCATCCTCTTGGTGTTTGTAAGGCCGAAGGAACTTGGCTGCTGCCATTTATATATGGGCTACCACATGGTTTTGTATGTGAGTCTCTCATGCATATTTTTGTGTGCTGATGTATACCATGGATCTGATTCACTTGATGTTCTAAATAATCTAGTGACAAATTATACATGTAATGTACAATGTACATTGTTATCAGTAGGAGAATCTCAAACTGTTTTTGAGGTGATAGAATCAAATATTCAAGCAGGTTTGTTTTTGTGGTTTCTGGGTTTTTTTTTCTTATAGGTGCCATAGTTGTGTGTATTGAATGTCAAGGTATTCTTGTGAATTGGTGTAAGACAAAACAAAAACAAATTGGGAGTTGTAATAGTTCTTTTCTGCCCACTGCAATTAGGAAAAATTTAAAAATTGAAATGCTTGCAAGGATACAGTGGAGAATGGATTCATTATCTTTGGAGCACATCTTAATCTGTAGTTTTCCACCTACTATGCTTATGTCGTACGTGAGATATTTCCAAAGCAAGGAGTGTCTTCTCCTGAAGCTTGTTCTTCATTGTCTGTTTTCAGAATATTCTGGTTAGCCAAGCAAGTAGATAGCCCTCTCATCTTCACTTTCCCATCACTTTAACTGTTTTCCATTTGGATCAGGTCACACATGCTGTGCCAAGATGTTTAGCTATGGTTTGTTCTACAAGCCACAGTAACTTGGTTTATTGATGAAGCTAAGCCAAAAAAAACCCAGCTGCATTATGTCTTGTGCAATATGTGAATCAGCCTGCTGTCTTATAGAGAATATAAGTCAACATTTCCCAGTGAGCTTCTGGTTGAATTGCTTGTTTATTGCCTGATTTTCTTTATCTCCCTGGCATCAAATCATGTAGCTTAATTATTTCTGAGGAAGAAAGGAAGAGGTACATCAAGATAACTTGCATTATGCTGTGCAGGAGGAAGGTGACCGTTCAGGTACAGAAACTTGAGAAATAAGGTTAGACCAGTTGTGCAAATTGTTCTCTATGCCTGCCTTTCTCTTCCCAATGTCTTTCTGCAAAATGCCACCTTTATTCAACTACTTCTGTAACACTACATGTCTGAAAGTAAATACTTTTTATGGCTGAAATAAATGGAAAAACAGACACAGGAAGTGTTGGGTTCTATTTTATCTCTATAATCATCAATCACTACAGATTCTTTGTGATCCAGATTGAATTCAGGGTAGAGTAAATTTTCCACTTTCTCCCTTTTTGTTGATGCAGCCTAGAGGTGGAGACGGTTATCCTATTTTCTTTAGAACTGCTAGATTTGAGCAGCGGAAATGCTGCTCATGATGGCAGCACATACAATTTTCTATTGCTGTTCTCTTTGCTGCCCCTAGCAGTCACTGAATTTTTGTATCTCAGAGTTAAAATTAGAGATTAAAAGATGAGCAACTTTAAGGCATGGTCACACTGGCCGACGGATGCAAAACGTATGCAAAAAGGACACAGCGGATGAGCAAAATTTCGGGCGTGGCTCCATCCGTTGTTATCCGCTCTCAAAAGTGGAGAAAATTTGCATAAACAGAATGGAAAACAACGGAAAGGAACGGACGGGGGTGGTACGTAGCGAGGATGGTAAGTGGATGTTCGTAGGAAGCCTAGCAGATGGAAGTGGATGACACATCCGAAGGGCTTCCGGGGGAGAATAGCGAAACGGACAGGTAGCGGAAGGAGCGGATGCATAGCGGATAACGCAGACGCATCACGGAAGCCTATAGGATGCATAGCGGATGCAAAGCGTTCACTGCGCATGTGGGGAGGATGAATTGTGTCAGCTCTGCGGATATAAAAGGATGCAGCTCGCAAGCAGTCAGCATTCAGAGGAAAGACCTGCTGC
>BHFT01025586.1:0-42928 GCA_004320025.1 Laticauda laticaudata
GGTTTCCTTTTTTTCCCCCTATCTCTTGTTGTAAATCCACCGTTCGCCGGTTCTATTAATTGCAATATATCCAATCTCTTTTCTTTCTTTTTTTTTAATTTGTAAGCAAACCACCTTCCGGCTTAATTGGCATTTCTCAAAGTAAAGATTGTTTTGTCACTCTTTCAAATTTATAATCAATTTCTCTTGTTCGGATTAAATTCAATCCTTTGTGTTTTGTTATTATCTGCGTTTCTCGTTAATGTTGGGGTTTTGCGGGACTTCTGTAGTAGCATTCTAGTTCCCTAATTTTGTTGGTTGTAGTTTATTTGTTGGGCATATTTTCTTTATTCCTTCTTAGAATTATAAGAATTGTTATGCTCTTATTACCGCCTTCATGTATTCCCAGATGGTTTTGTTTCGTAGTTAGTTATGCCATATTATTTTCTCTTTTAAAAAATAATTTAATTCTTCGTTTAGTATCAGGTTATAATCATTTTCTTCTTAATATGCCGGTATTTAAAGTCCATCTTTTCCTTTGTTTACTTCCTACCTTTCCATATTTATCTGAATGGATTGTATCTGCCATGTCATCAGGTTAGTAATTCCTCAATTTATTTTATTTTCATTTGCCTATTTCCCCATTCATCCATGCCATATCAGTTCGCTGGTCCATGTTTATGTGGATTTGAAATTAAAATGTAAATTGTTTTTTTTCTTGGGTATTAGTTTCCTCCATAAATCAACCAAATTTAATCTCTTCTCATCATGTTCCTTACATATCTCAGGGAACTTCTCACTTTCTCTTTTTTTATTCTTCCCCCTGCTGCTATAGATCTTTTCTTGATAATCGGCGAAATGTAGAATGAAAATTTCTCCTATAATGCAAATATTCCCTTTGTTCAAATCCTATTATTTTTCGGGTATAAAATGTTTAAAAAATTCTTTTCTGGTTTTCATTTGGGGCATTTATGGGCCACTAATAAAATTGGGATATCATTAATCCAGATCTGCTCAAAACCAAAGTTTCTTCCTTCCAGGTCTGACCAAAACTACTTTCTGCTTTTCAAATCCTCTTTTATATACTGCAATTCCTTATTCTATTTTTTCCGTATACTGCTGGCCCGCAGTAAATAGCTTCCCTAGTTTCGGGCAATTTTAAAAGAATCTTTCATCTTCTTTTCTTATTGTGGTTTTTCTTGTTTAAACATTTATATCAGCCACATGTTTAATTAGGTTTTCGTAAATATCCTTTTTTTTTTAGGTCGAATTTAGAACCATTTCATGTTAATGAAAAAGTTTCTTTTTTTCTTCCCATTTACTTAATTCTGGTTTCACTCTTTGTCTTGTCATAACTCCGGTCTTCTTCCTAATGTTTCTGGGTTAAAGTTCCTTTCTTTTTTATTTTCTGTGATAGTTTTGCTCTTCTTGTGGCGTTTAATTTCCATTCCTCCCTACTACTCGAATTCTTCTGAACTTACTAATTTGCTCATAGTATTCTTGCGCTCTTTCCTATAGTTATCAATTTTTAATTTTCCTTTTATTTCCATGCTACAAGCATCCCTTCTGGAATTAACCATTTGAATACAATTTATTTTGGTTTTAAATAAGCAGCCAAAAAATTTTGTAATCTCATCTTATTTCTTCTTATTCTTCTTGGGACTATCGTTAAGGATCAAAATTTCTTTGCCCTTTATCATACAATTGTTCCATCTTCTAGATCTTCCTTAAAAATAATTATCTCGGGATACTCCTTCTCGTTAAAGCGGTATGTGGAACTTCTTCTTTGGGCATTTATGGCGCCTCGCCCATAGCTAGTAACTGGACCCTAAAATAGAACTTCATCAAACCTCTCTTTAAAATGTCGTCCTTTTTCTTTACTCTAATAGTCCAACAGTTTTCGACATCAATTGGTTCTAGGTCTTTCATCCCTGGAACTCCTCTACATTCTGGAATCTTAGGTATGCAAGCCGCCTTGTCTATCTCTAATAAAACCACGAGTCTTCCATTTCTTTGTGTTACATTTTTTAATTCCTCATCTACCTTCAATTCCTTCCAATTCGTCAGTCCTTTTCTCTACTTCTTTTATTGTTGCTTTCATTTTTTCTCCAAGGCCTATTGGAGTATTTCTATTTTGCATTTTCTACCTTTAGAATATCTGCTTTCATTTCTAATTTCATTTCCATCTCTGCCCTTAATTTGTTAATGTCTGCTCTTTGTTTCATTGTGGTTTTTTTTATCATTGTTTCTTGTAATTCTTCCACGTCGATTCTTGGAGGTTAGTAAAATTTGATTGGAATATAAACATTATGTCAATATTGGGTTTGTTTTTCTCTGGTATTTCTTCTATAATTTTTTGGGCCATAGGGCGAAGCTGTTGCCAATGTAGTTGTTAAAGATAATGGATGTAGGTTTCCTTGCCAGTCTTCAGGGCTGTGCGTTATGTTGTCGAAGGTCATTTCTTTTATATTTGTTTCTGTTATTTGAATTATAATTAATTAATATTATCCCAAATTACCTTGTTGAATATTTTATAGCCTCAATATTACAGTTAATCTATGCAGAATTCAATCTTATCTATTTAAACTATATTTTTCCAAATCTTAAATCTAAATCCAAGTAAGTAAATTTATGCAGTTTGTATTCAATTTCTATATATCACTATGCCACGTTATTTTACAAATCTATATAATACCTATATATGGCACCATACATATAACTTTAGATACTCAATATTGAATGATTTTAAATCCTATAATTATTGATAGTTACTTGACAGATTTCCTTATGTTCTTACTATATATTCTCTTTTTATGATTATTAATTTGGTATATCTAGTCAAAATATGATTTATCCCAATTCTTAAAAAATTATCAAGTCAGTTTCAACAATCTAGGACTTGTCTATATTTCTTATCTCTGATAAATAAATTTACAATCATTAATATAGAAGAGAGTAATTAGGAGAGGAAAAAATACACCAAAATGTAAATAATGAGAGACCCAAGAGGGGAAAAAAAAAAAAGGAGATTAGCAAATTATAAAAGAGAACATAGCATAAGAAAAGGGGGGAGAGAAGGAAAAAAAAATATCCCAAAGTCTGTCTTGATCTTTATCTCTGGCTTAAAAAAGAAAAAAAAAAATTACATATTATTATTTTCCCTCCTTCAAATTGCACCGGAAGTTGGGGAGAAGGAAAATGCTGAATAATGACATACAGTCAATCAGTCAGTCTTCTTAATCTTTCCAGTCCACCATGCTCCCCTTTTTTAAAGCGTTTTTGGATCATTTTTAATTCTCTTCTTGACAACCTTTCTCTTCAGGATTAAGGCAGAATCCCAGGCAATCTATTTTAAAAGTCTATTCATTAAGTGTAAATTATAATTTACTGAGTTCTCTGCAGCTTCCAGGCCGTCTTCATTCATCCAGCCACCAATCTGTCCCCTTCAGTTCGCCCCAGATCTCTTCACTATTTCAAATACAGTTTTTCAAAAAGAAAATATCAACTTAGCACTCAGATTGGAAAAGTTCCATATCACTTCCTGATCTTAAAAGTTTTTTTATAATAGCATTAATATTATATTATAATTTTATAATTATTTAATAATTTTTATTTTATAAACACAGCTGCTTTCTCGCAATCCACACTTTTCACTTTAGTTTCAAAACAAATCAATTTCGCCCCACGCTTCTCGTTCACCGCTTCCAACCGCTTTCTTTCAGGCTTTCAAAAGTCACTTATTTAATCAATTGGTCAGTTTGGTAATCTTTATCTCTTCACCTCATCCACCTTTTCTACTCCCCTCAGCCATTACGTCTTTCATACGACTCACAAGTTTGTCACCTTACTAAAGCTTTTAGTATCGGGTGACAGTCCGGACTTCGGAGCCCTCCATTAACAGGAGCTATCTCTTGCATCTGTTGGCTCTGGAGGGGCTTTCTCTTCGCTGCTGGGGGCGTTTGCCTTTCCCCACACAGCAGCTAAAGTACTTCCCACACCAACACGAAACCTCTCCGGGGTTCGGAGCACCTCAAGGGTCACACCCAAACGTATAGAAAAAGATTGCACTGGAAATCAGGAGCGGATCTCAGGCCTCTCTACTCGTCCTGGCCTGCGCACCGCGAAGGTCTCTCAGCTGTGCCAACTGAGTCAATTTCTCGCTGTCTCTGTTCCTTGCCATGTGAACATCTAAACCTTCTGGAAATCAGCCATCTATAATTCACCTCTTTTTTAAGTTTAGAATTTTAGTCACTAATTGCGTATTCTCTTCTCATCTCTCTCACTTCTTCTGGGTACTGTTTAGTGGCCACCAATCTCCTTATCTTTATATTTCCAATGTTTTCTCTCTTGCCACCTGCCAATGTTTTGTTCTTTAATTGGCTTTCTTTGTAAATCTGATGTGAACTTTCTCTTGGTAAGCTATTCTCTTGCATATCTTTTGAAACACTTCAAAAAACCTCGTCTATTCCATCCACCTCATCTTTCTCTTTGTTATTTCCGAGTTCAGCCAAGATTTCTATCATTATCTCTGTTACGGATAACATTGTTTTTACCCTAACTGGTTTTAGGTAAAAATAATAAATAAGTAATCATGGTTTGTAAGTTAAAGATGTCTGTAACTTTAACCTGTGGGAAAGTGATTAGGGGAGTGGTTATGGAAAACTCCTTAAAAGAAGCAAGCCTGCCAGCGTGCTCGCTCTCTGGCTTTGCATGATTCCTAATTTAACTACTTGGAAGCACTGCATTGCTCAGCACGGGAGAGAGAACAAAGGACTAGATTTGTAAGTGAACTGACCCCAGGATATTACTACATGGACTTTTTCTAACTGAATATCCCTGAATGGACTGACTACAATGATACATGGACTATTGGACTGTTATTTTGACTATGCCTATATAAATGGAATAAACTATACATCTTGAATAAACACAAGCGCGTTATATGTTTATTTTTACTGTATGTTAATAAACATACAAGCTTAGCTCACTCGCTTTAATCTGTGTGCCTATCTGACTTACGCTGCACATTTCTGTTTTGCTTGTCTCCCCTAACCCTGGTTGGGGAACCCAGGCTTTAACAATCTCAGGCTAAAGTTTGTCCCTTTCCTCTCTTCCTATGTTTTGAAAATCTGAGATAACAATTTCCTGATCTATCCACCTTCCATCTCAGCATCCCACTTATCTCTTGTTCAACCACGTTTAATCTGCCGATAAGACCTCCAATCTTCTTATCTCTTTCGTTTAACTTCAATTTTTTGAATTTCTCATCATACTTATCATCATCTTGTTGAATGATCTCCCACCTTTTCAGTCCCGTTTTTTCTATTCTCTTTTCAATATTCTCTGTTCTTGCTCTGTATGCTTTGAATTCCTATGCCATTATTCATCTGCAGGATGTCACCTTTTCCTGCTCTTTTTCTTGTCGTCGCCTGGGATGGGCAGGGGCACAAGGGCGCCCTGACGCGCGGTCGGCCCGTCGCGAGGGAGCTAGGCGCCGCGGGGCGCGGGCTGCAGTCGTGTAAGGCATCCATCTGTATTGAGCGTTGTCCTCCAGAAGGGTAGAGGAAGGAAGTAGTAGAGAATTGAAGAAAACCAGCTGCTGTTAGGTTTCCTGCTCATTTCAGGGACAATTCAAAAAATCTTCAGCGGTTCTGCCAGACCTTAAATCCAGTCATGAAATAACCCAATTAAATCCAAGTTAAAAATGAGTGCGAGAAAAAGAAGCAAGATAGGAAAAAAAAAGATTTCTTTCAGGGTTCGGTTGTTATACCTTTCATCCAATCAATTAGTTAGAATAGCCAGTAAAAACTCAAGAAAAGGAAGAAAAAAGAAACATAAACAGCAACAAAGGAAAAAAAAGTTTAAATCTTGTAGAAGGCCAGAAAAATAAAAGACTAAAATAAAAAAAAGGAATTTCTTCAGGTTCTTCAACACCTTAATCCCAATAAAAAGTCTCAGGTATGAAAAATCCTATACAAAGAAAAGGAGAGCCACAAAAAAAAAAACCCAATCATGAAGCAGTAAATAAAAAATGCCAGGAGGAGGCGAGAGAGACAAAAACAGAAAAAAGAGGGGACTACTCCCTTAAGAGAGAAGGAAAGCATTAATACTAAGGAATTTTCCTTTAAAATAAGGAACTGCAAAAGTAAAAATTAGGCCTCCAAAAAACAAAAAGGAAGGCAAAAAGCAGTTTTCAAAAGTCAAAGATCCAAATAACATTACAAATACATAAGTTGATAAAGGAGGGTGTCGTGAGGAATAGCCAACTTTGAAAAAAAGAGAAAAAGAACACCACTGCCACCTATTTTAGTATCCGAGCGCTTTTGTTTAAGTTTTTTTATGAGCTTCTCTCTCTGCAATAGAAGTCTTATTTCATCTTTTTTGTTCTACTATTCTTCAAACACCAGACTCCAGTTACTGAAAGAAACCTGCCAATAAATACTCTTCCATGCCTCTTCCCCTCTATCTTTATCAGACAGGTCCTGCAAAAATTCTTTGAAAGAAGTCCTGAATTCTTTCTCAGCTTTTCTGGTCAAGAGAGGAAAAAAAACAGAGAAACAATATTTTCTAAGCTTCTAGTTGGCAGTGTTACAAAGTTTCCTCTGTTTTCACTTTCCTCCTCCTTTTCCAAACAAATTATTATAAAAATTAATTAAAAAGGAAAAAGGGTTAAGAAAAAAAAGGCTAAAAGGAAATCTCTAGCCTAAAATATTGTAAAGAGAAAAAGAAGAGACAAAAAAGAAAAAATAAGGTAGAAAAAAAGACCAGTCCAGTTCAAAGTAAAAAATCATATATGAATAGTCCAGCAAAATAATAATAATAATAATAATTTGACTTCCTGTTTAAAATTGCCGCTTAATTCTGTCTGAGATTTTACAAGTTCTTTCTTTCTTTAGGGTGTCCTTTTAAATCTTAAAGTAAAGAAAAAACTCTCACCAAACCGGCACACTTTCTCTTTCTATCCTCTTCCGTTTCAGAGCTGTCCTAACTTCAGTATCTTTAATGGCTGCCTCTTTGCTGTTGGCAAAAAGAGCTTCTCCTGGATCTACCAGGGACTTTGTGGTGTCCCTGGGATCGACAGGATGCACTCTTTACATTCACCATCTCTTTGGGATGGTTTAGATCGGTTTGGACCGTCCAGGAGCAACAGTATCGGCAGTGATCTCAGACCTCCAAGATCGCATGCCTTATCGTTGCGACGCCAGCTCCGCCCTCAGTACTGCACTTACTTCTGCTGACTGCCGCCTACCAGCAGTTTGGCAGTTCGAATCTCATCGGCTCAAGGTTGACTCAGCTTTCTATCCTTCCGAGGTTGGTAAAATGTGGACCCAGATTGTTGGGGGTAATATGCTGACTCTATAGATCCCTTAGAAAGGGCTGTAAAGCACTGTGAAGTGGTATATAAATCTAAGTGGTATTGCTATTACTACATTCTTATGTACGGCTGAGTTACATTCTTTCCTAGGTTCAGTTGTAGTTATAAATCTTTGTGGTTGGTTTGTGATCTATATGCAGTAGCCCCAGCAGCCAATGCTCCCCAAGTGAGATACACATTGCAAAAGAATGGTAAATATAACAATAGCCAGCAAAGTTGAAAGACTGGCATATAAACTTTGCAATTTTATGTATATTCAGGATCTGTTCAACTTACAAATGAGTTGTTTATGCAAAAATTTGCAAATTAACTGGAACTCTTTGATACAAAATGAAATAGAAAAGAAAATTCTATAGGCAGGATGCAGATTAGAAAGACAGTTTGGATTTGTCTTGAGCTCTCAGGAATAATTTTGTTTCCCCCAACATCCCTTAACTCAATATGAACGGTAATCCCAAAACCTGTCCATCTGTAATTTGATAGTTTTTAAAATAAATACACCAAGCAACAATGCCTTCATGTATTTATGAAACTTGCAGTCATATTAAAAACAATTGGAAGATTCGTTAATTTTCTCCCAAATCAGTAAAGATTCTTCTTTTTCACAATTTTCTATTATATGAAATTGAATAGGCTGAATCCACACAGAAATGGCAACTGTAAATGCAAATATGTAATTCTTTCAAAAAGTAAATATGAGATGTTCTTAAAAAAACCCATGAGATACATAGGAGGCCTGATTCTGAACCAGCACATTTATTTCCCTGAAAATGAGCAAGCTTCCAATAGAAGAGAATATTCTGAGCAAGTTTCATCTCCTTCCTCATTAGGATCAACTATACAAGTTATAATTCATTGCAAGATAAACGAATTTAGACAAAGCAAGCACTCCCTTAGTCTTTTATTTTTTCATTCTTTCATTTTCTGCTGAGATTAAAAGACTGGGAAGCTTTTCTGGATAAAGGAAATTGGTCTTCGTGGTACTCTCTATGGATTGTATGGGTAGATGAGGCACACATTTATTCACATATTTCCACTTATATATGTTCATAAACTACTGATAATAACTTTAGATTTTTGGTGTGGGTTCAAAGCAATGAAAAGAAAGGTGGTTTTCTAAGGAGGAATTGTTTATTAAAATAACTGGCTATATTGTCTAATTCCTACAGTGGAAAAAAAGAAGGAAACAATAACAGAATCAGCTGGTCGACAGCAGAAAAAGAAAATAGGTAATGCCAAGTGCTGAAGTTTGTGTGTGCTGCGGAATGGAGGGGAAGGGAGGGGAGGGGAGAGGATGGGATAGATGAGAAGAGAAGATAATTTTTTATTGACCAAGTGTGATTGGACACACAAGGAATTTTTCACCGGTACATAAGCTCACAGCATACATATAAATTACTTGCTAATTGGCAAGTAATACCATAGGTATAATTGTAGTTTATATTCATAATCATAGTTATTAATCATAAGTTGTAAACAACAATTGATAAATCATAAGAAACCAAAAGGAGAAGATAGAAGGAAAGATGAGAAGATTAAAAAAAGACAGTGCTGTGAGAATTAAGTGCTCAGCAGAGCGATAGCATGGGACGACTATTTGGTTGTTTTGGCATGCAGTGCTCTGTAGTGGCATGCTGAGGGGAGAAGTTGAAACAGTTTATGACCAGGATGTGAGGGGTCTGTAGATATTTTCTCAGCCTTATTTCTCATTCATGCAGTATACAGATCCTCAGTGGAAGGCACTGGTTGTGATTGTTTGGCTGATTACAGTTTGCCAAACTACCAATTGGCAGGATATCAAGAGTGGGCAGTAAGTGGTATCTGTAATCTAAGTAGGACAGTAGCAAAGGCTACCAGGAAATGCATACAGTCCATGAGCTGCATAGCCATGTTTTTGGTTTATGTTTTTCCCTATTTTAAAACTGAATAAGCAATGACATTGTTCTTGATTCTGAAATGTAATCATGGAGTTCAATGTATACATGAAAAATAGTAGTAACCTTCCATTTCCAGTTGGAAGTTTTCTTACAACACTGTGTTTATCAGTGCCTACAAAGTTTTGAAGAAAAGGGGACTCCATTGTATTATGTACACTTTTAGGACATGGGTAGTTGATCTGAATCTTCCCAATATGCCTCTTTGTGTTATCATAAAGTGCTTTAGATGATACTTGGCTCATTGGAAGTAAATTTCTGATTTTGTAAACTGATCTAACATTTTCATGCTTTCAGAGAGGCAAGAAGAAAAACTGAAGAACAACAATAGAGATCTGTCAATGGTAAGTGTTAGAAAAGAGGCTGGTCCTGTTCAATAGAATTATGAATGTGGTCATAAGTCAAGGACTACCTGTACAAGAATTGGCTTCAGACTTCTTTCCTCTTAGGTAAGAAGATTATTGGGTAGTAATCCGGTAATCCCAGATTTTTTCAAAATTCTGGGTAATCTGGGATTATTTATACAAGAGGGAAGAATTTCTTAATTCTTAAAGCTTAATTAGTTTGATTGCTGGGTTATATTATAGGTCATGTAATCATTCAACAAAGTCTAATGCTTTTCAACATTTGGTCAAGTTGTTCTTTGTAATCATTTTTGGACCATAGGGAGAACCAGAAACTTAATGGCAAGAGTTTTGTCTCTTCACAACTTCTGTAGGAATACCTCATATCTTGATAGAATATTGAGCATGCATACTTTCAGGTTTTTTTCAGTATACTTTTTTAATAACCTATAACTATAAATTTACAAAATTGAAATCAACATTCCAAAAAAACAATATTCTTAATACATTTTTCTCTTAATTTTAATCCAACACATAATAAATTGTCAAATGTAAATAACTTATATTTATAATGCTACAATAATTTCTTTACTTAAATTCAATATAATCCTCAAATCCCAAAGTTAAAAGTTGATTTTCAAATGAAGCAGTTTTTGAATAAAAATAATAGTTGCATTTATCACAAGAAATGAGAAGTAACCAGATTAAGAGATTTCTTTGTATTTCAATCTTATTTGTATGGTTTTAAAACATTGAACAGGATTTAGTAATGATGAATAATAATTCACATACATGCACAACCTGCAATGAAGAAATAAAGACTGGATATGTTTTTTTGGAATGGAAGATAATGAATCCATGAATGATTGAGGGAATTTGTCAGAATCCACTGCAGAAATTGGGCATTGTTTTAGAATTAGAGTTAGAAAGGGCCAATGAGATCCTGGAATACCCATATCTGTTGAGCATAGGAAGCCAAGGTTCTGAATTAAAGCAACCCAAGAAACCTGTGTTGTCTATGCTAATCTGGTAAAGAGAATCTGTGCCTCCTTTGGTACCATATTTTTCAGAGTATAAGACACACTTCCCCCCCCCCCCCAAAAAANTCCCCCCCCCCCCCAAAAAAAAGTGAGTGGAAATGTCTGTGCATCTTATATAGCGAAAGTTGCCGAAGCCCTGTCCACTTGCCGGCCCCCACCCTTCGGCACGAACAGTTGATTGGTGGTTGGATCAGCCTCCTGGAATACTGACAATCAGTTGTTCCAGGCTGTGGGGATTGCCACTGCCCATTGCCGCTGCTACCTATCGCTGCCTCCATGTGTTCCATTTTTGGCCTCTGTTGTGTCCCATTTTCGGCCTATTCCAGGCAGCGGGGATAGGCAGAAGCGGTGATCCCCACTTTCTGGGGATGTGAAATTTTCACCCACTTTGAAAATGGGTGTGCAGAAGCCAAAAATGGGATGTGCGGAGACTGAAAATGGGGTGCACAGAGGTGGTGATAGGTAAAAACATTCCTAATGAGATTTAACTATTCTAAGTTTTCTCCCTTTTAATCTATTCTTTTAAAAATCTGGGAGCCAGTAAACATTTGAAGTTCACAAATTCCTTTGATATTGCCAGTTCCCAGGCCAGGACTGGAAACAACTCTGTGCTCAATTCAGAAATTTTAAAGTATCCTGGATATATCATTATTATAGTACTAGCTGGATACCCAGGCTTTGCCGCAACACTATGTGATTGGGCTATGCAGGAGAAATCCAGTTCACAATCCATTGGCTCAATGGTTTGTGATTGAAACACATAAGGAGTATCGTTCCTGCCGCTTTGAATCCAGAAACAGTTCCATAGGTGAAAGGTGTAGACATTTTGGTGAGATATTGACGTTTAGTATTGTAAGGAGCCCCAGACTGCTCCTGAGTGAAGGAGTGGAACGTCTGCCAGTTTGAACTGAGGTAACAATGAGAGTCAACTGGCAGTGATCGGGCTATGAAGGAGAAATCTGGTTCACAATCAGTTCAGTGGTAGTTGATTATTGAAACACATAAGGGAATATCGCTCCTGCCACCTTGAGTCTGGAAGCAATTTCATAGGTGAGGCAACTGGCAGTTGGAACAGAGTTGTTTTCAGGTGGGGAGGGGGAGTACTGTATTAAGAAATAGTAATGATCTGATGGTCATTTCGAAAAATTCTTTCTTAGTGAGTGCCTAGAAGCCAAGGATCATACGTGCCAAATTTCAAGTTTGTAGGCTGTACGGTTCTGGAGATTTCATGATGAGTGAGTGGTACTTGGCTTTTATATATACAGATTAGTTGAAAAAGAACCAACCTTCAATACCGTACTATAGACAGTATACTCATTTGAAGTATTCATGTTTAAATAGAAGAGAAACTTCAATTAGACAAAATAGGCCAGCAAAAATATTGCCTGGGATTGGATGAGATGATCATATGATGGCAGATTGTTTCATGATATGATTTAATAAAATGGAATTGACTTTTAAAGCAATAAATGACTTGAAACTAAACTACCTGAATGAGCATGAAATACACATAGATACATGGTTGTTATGGTATATTCTTTGGTGTCAGGTAATTTTAACATTAGCCGTGGCATTTCTGTTTATTTTAAAAGATTTGTATGGATGCCAATCTTAAAACAATTCTGGGAGGCTCATAACAATAAAACTATAAAAACCATAACCCCCCATTAAAAACCAGCTCCTCAATCAACTTCCCAGAGAGCCCTAACATTTATCTGCAGACTTATCACTTTTATTCCACTGCCTAGTGAAAAGCCAGGTTTTAATGACCCTCCAGAAGACTAAGAGGATGGGGCCTGCCAGATAGCTTTGTAAATCCCTTTCTTCCTTCAGCCCTCTCTTTCACACTTTGGATTCTTATTGATCAAAATAGTAATGTTTTCACTTTTATTTGCAGGTTCGCATGAAGTCCATGTTTGCCATTGGTTTTTGTTTTACTGCTCTGATGGGAATGTTTAATTCCATGTAGGTATTATTGATACCGTTTTTATTTTAAAAGAAAGATTCTTGGTGCTTTCTGAGCTTGGTTGCTTTCTTGCAGACATTTCACTAGGTAGCATCATCAGTGCTTAATCAGGTTGGATAATGAAAGCCAAATCTACCTTTCCAATAAGCAACTGAGTTGGAAGATAATTTAAAAGCAGTTTATTAGGGTACCCTGATAAAATAGATCTCTATAAAAAAAGAAGAGAGAACCTTGGGCCCCATGTTTCCCTTCTTTTATACTTAACATAACACAACAAAGAAAATGCAAGAGGAAAGTTGATTGGACAGAATAAAAGTAATCTCCCCTTTGCACAGGAAATCAGTTACATGTAGTCAGTGTGACATTTGTAACGCATAATATCACATATGTTCATTAAAATTAGGTCTGATATCAGAAGGGGCATAATTGTAAGGAAAAAGGTTGTTTAGAGTTCACGAAAGAGATAAGCCAGACCCCAAATTATTCTAACAAACTTTTTATCTGGAGGTAGTCTCCAGCTTGTTTATCAGTTTAGAAATGTTAAAAGCTAATAAATCTGAATATCATTTTAAAAGAGAGAAAATAAATCAAATTAAAATATAAGATAACTATGTTAGTTAGCAAATAACAAAACCCACGTTATTTGCCCCTCAAAAATTGATTAATTTTTTAAAATCATTTTTTAAAATTTAATCTGATTTATTTTTTATTTTTATCAAGTTTATTTCAATAAAATGCTTTTGGAGTAAAAATCTATCTAAAGACAGTTTTCTATTTAAGACACATTAATTATTTAGTTTATTCATCATAAAATAGAGCTTAGTTATGTAGCATGAGACTATATTTTGCGATATTTACATTTTTGGTAAATTAATTCAGTGAATTCAAACTCTGCAAGCTGAGATAACACGCACTGCATTGATGCATTCACACAATTTCACAGTAACCATGTGATAAAGTTCAGGAATATTCCTTTATTCCATTGTTTTGCAAATCTGTTTACAATACAAACTCTATGATTGTTTGAAGAGAAATGCATCTCTACCAGGCTCTAAATGTGAGGAAGAAGGGCAAGTTGTTAAAATGAAAGTGAAACCTTCTAAGCAGCTTATAAACCTTGTGATATTTCTGATATAGTTTGAAGTGTTTTATTTCTCACTTGAGGAGCAAAATGGCATCAGGCTGTAAAAGAGACCCAATCTGGAAATATTTTAATGAAGTTCCTCTAGCTATGGGTAAAACAAGTATGCATGCAAAATGCAAGCAATGCAACAAAGAAATGCAAAGCCTGATGGCCCGAAGGAAACAACATCAAAAGTGCTGTGAGGAAAGGACCATGTTTGAAGAGGCAGGAGCTTCAGGTGGGTAAACTCTTTTTATTTCACCATATTTTTTAGACTGCCATGAAGTATTGTTATGCTAAAGCAATAATATATCTGCTATTATTACTGAATGGCACAGCATTTTTATACAGTTACTGAAAAAAGAAATAATGAGTTGAAACATGCAAATATTCCTTTCTAGGCTGTATTGTGTGTAAATACAATGAGAAATTCACAATAAGCATACATGGTTTAAATAATAAAATAACAGCATTGATTTTTTTATTTAGGTGAAACCACCATCAACATAAAAGATAATGGAAACTATCCACTTTCTAAATCACCATCCTCTTATTCTACAGTTTTAGAGTTATCTCTCCACGATAGTGCATCAGTCACACATCATTTACATATATCTGCAATTCTCCTAAAAGAAAAAAAAACATCTGGAACCATAGCTAACTTTGTGATAAAAACTAGCAGATTAGAAAAAGAGTTAATTGATGAAAAAATTGCTCGGTTTGTTTATGCAACAAACTTCTTTCCATCTGCTAGAAAATCCACACTTTGCTAATATGATTCAGTCACTGAGACTGGATACAAACCACCAAGATATTGCAGGCAAACTGCTGGATAAAGTATATGAAGAAGAAATTATGCAATGTGCAACAAGTCAAGAAGGTAAAATTGTTAACCTAAGTCTTGATGGGTGGAGTAATGTCCACAATGATCCTGTTGTATGTGCTTGTATAACAACAGAAGAAGGCAGTGTATTCCTTGCAGAAACAATTGATGCTTCAGGAAATGCATACCCAGCAGCATACTTAGAAGAAGTAGCAGCAAAAGTTAACATGCAAAAAAAATTCAAATGTCAAGTATGCAGTTTGGTCACAGACAACACTGCAAATATGTCCAAAATGAGAAGTAATTTAGAACAATATGAAACTACCAAGCTAATAACATATGGTTGTAGCGCTCATTTGATGCACTTCTTAGCCAAAGATTTCTGTGTCCCAGAAAAGAGTTATGTTGAAATTGCTAAATACTTCCATAGCAATCATTTTGCAGCATCGGCTCTGAAAATAATGGATGGAACCAAGCTAACGCTCCCACAAGATGTTAGATGGAATTCTGTAGTGGACTGTTTTGAGCAATATATAAAAAACACCTTTTCTGATAACCGTTTGTGAGCAAAATCGAGAAAAAAATAGATGGCAGTATCACAGCCAAAATCCTCAAAACCCCTTGGGATTAAGAGAAATGAATTGAGCTTCCTTTTTTTTCTTCAATCTGAACAGCATATTATCTGGACACAATTAGATTTAAGTAAAAATACAAAATCAACATAAATCATAAGCATAATAAACATCAGTAATAATCGCAAAACTAATACAATTTATCCATCTTACAAAATTTTCAACACAGAGTTGTTTATTATCTTTTAGATCTTATTAAATTCTAATGTCTGATTCTATTAGTTAACCATTGATAAAACAAGTCCCATGTCAAGAAATATTCTGTTTCCTCCTTTTATTTTAAGTGTTAATTTATCTATCTCAGCACATTCTAATATTTTTATTACACTTTCATCTGTAGGGATCTCTTCATTTTTTCCAATGTTGTGTGAACACAATTATTGCTGCCATTAATACATCTAAAATATGTTTTCCCTTCGTTATCTGTTCTGTAATATATCCAACAAGAATATCGTTGGTTTCAAATCTATGTTTTATCATTTTTTCTAACATACTTAGTTGCCAATATTTTTATATACCTATATTTTTTTGCCCTTGAGCATGCCCACCACATATGGTAGTATGAATCTGATTACACTTTGAGCATTTAGCTGATAAATTTTCATACATCTTTGCTCATCTCAGTAGTGGTAGATGCCACTTATAAAACATTTTATATAAGTTCTCTTTATAGGCCGTTGACATTGTTAACTTACAATTTCTATCCCAGAGTTTCTGCCATTTCTCTAATTCTATTGGATAGCCAAAATGTTTAGCCCATCTTATTGTTTCTTTCATTTGTTGTTCTTCCAATTTAATACTCCAATTTAATACTCAATAAATAATTGTACATTTTTATTAGTTTTTCATCTGTCCCTAGTGGTATTTAATCTAGTTCTGTTCTTTATAAAAGCCCTACATTCTTGTGTTTTTCTCATATCTTGATTGTATTTGCACATATGGCCATTATGCTAAAATAAATTCCTTGATTGGTCAGTTCTTGTTTAGATTTGAGTTTCCCATGTCATTTAAAATAACCTTACATCTTACAATTTTTTCCGCATCAATCACATTAGTATGTATCAGTGCCTCCATTGTGGACAGCCAGACTGGTATATTCATATAATGTCTTTAACTTTTCCCCATACGAATAATAATGTATTTCTAACAAAATGTGTTTGAAAGTATCCATGCATTTTACTTTTGCCAAAAAAGCAATTGGAGATCATGCCCCTCCAAATTTAATAACCTTTTATGTCTCAAATTTACTCATTCTTTCACCCAAACGAGTGCAGAGGCTGGTAGTACAGCTCCCAATCTGGCAACCCAAACCCCCTTTATGTTTAGTATCTTGTAGGAGTTTCAATTTTATTCTTTTTTCCCTTGCCAAATATATTTTAATATTTTTAGTTCTTCAAATACTTTTTTCCTAGTTTTATTGGAATTGTTTGAAATAGTAATAGTCTTGGCAAGATATTCATTTTTATTCTAGCTATTCTTCCTATCATTGATAGCTGCAGATTTTTCCATTTCTTCAAGTCTAATTTAATCTGTTGTAACCATTTTATATAATTATCTTCTTTGATAGTTGCACATCTTCCTGAAACCCGTTTGAAGCTTTAAACAAAATCTACAAAAATAGTTTTATTGCTGATGCTGTTGAAATTTGGAAGGAACTAAGCGAGCACTTAGAAACAGAACTACACGCTGACAAATAGAAATTACAAGATTCTAAAAAGTGAATGGGACAAGCACTGTCTCCAGATACTTTTCTTGCAGACATTGTCAATATCTGGTACCAGGGTCAAACCTTAAGTGCTGAAGAAGACTAGTTAGCCATGACATGGGAATCCAGCAATCATCCATCTCTAGTACCAACTATAATGAACTTCAGAGCTAAGGGGGAACCATTCAAGAAATACATGTTTGCTAATGAGGTTTTAAAGAAAGTTTCACCAGTGAACTGGTGGAAGTCATTTAAGCACTTGGATTCAGAAAGTGTTGAAGTAATGATTTCACTTTTAACTGCAGTGACCTCTTTTGCTGGTGTTGAAAGAATATACTCTTCCTTTGGACTTATTCATTCTAAATTGAGAACTCGTCTGGGGCCTGATAAAGCTGGAAAGATTGTTTTTCTTTTCCAGATCATGAACAAACAACAGAACGGAGATGAAAATGAGTGAGCTACAGAAGACCGTGTTTGAAGTTTTTTTTAAAGTGGACCCAGCTGATATATTCAGTTTTAAGTTCTTTTGTTCGTTTGTTTTTCAAAAATATTTTGTTTATGCACCTCAGTTACTAAACATTGATGTTTAAGCAAATATAAGAATGTGTGATATGTTATTGTTTTAATTAAATAAAAAAATTGAATAGTTCTCCAACTATGTGTGATTAACCTGTTAACCTAAAATTGTTCTTGATATTACTGTTTTACTAACCTGACAGCTTATTATTCTAAATAGGAAATCTTCATTTTGTTTGCAAATAATAAGATTAAAGATTCTAACTACAGCAAAAATGAGGCCTTACATTTAAAGAGCACCTGTCATTTCATATTCATCATGGAAGCGCCTGTTAGCAGGCATCCATTCACGGGCTGCCGCCATGTTCCTCACTTTGTTGTATTACTGCCGCATCACCAGCCATCCCATTAAAGTGAATGGGACTGCTAGTAAATCAACAGCAAGTCAGAGGAGGAGCCACTGTGGGACAGAGATGACAGTTGCTTTTTAAAAATTATGATTTAAATTGAGTTGATTTAAACCAAGCCTTTTTACCAGTGATTTAAATCATGATTTAAATCAAATCCACCCTGGTGCTAATAAGAAATTGGATTTGCTTTCAGTTTATGTTTCAGTGGCTTGCCCTGTAAGTGTTGGTGGGGGTGGTTTTTGGATGTGCTGTTTACTTTTAGTATAGGTAGGCAGTCTGGAAAAAAGAAGCCTATGCAGTGCAGTTCCTTGATTCAGTATAGTTTACTTATTGATTGTTAGTCTGATGTTAATCTTGCTTTTAATCTGCTCATCTAGGTGTTGATTGCTGGTAGGGAAGTGTTTTGGTCTTTTTGTTCCCCTTTTGGCTTAATTATCTCTTTTGCACAGTATATACATATCGTTAATGCCTATATGTCTGTTGATGGCCAGCATCAAGAATCCTTGTTGCTGTGACTGTGATTTGATTCTTTGCCTTAACATCGGTGGACTTCTACTGCTGGGAAGTTGCACGGTGTGTGCAGCCAGGTGGGTTCGAGCCTTGCTCTTGAATGTAGGTGTGCCCTGTGGACAGAGATTTGGAGAATGGACTGGGAATTGCTGGATTGTGGGAATTTTGCAGGATGAATAAAGGCTGACAAACTTTCTCCTAGTAGATGTTGCTTATTCACCAACCCTGGATGATAACAAAATGTCTCCAAGTGATGCACACCCATTGCCCTGCACAGAATTGAATTGAATTCAGTTGAATTCTTTATTGGCCAAGTGTAATTGGACACACAAGGAATTTGTCTTGGTGCATATGCTGTCAGTGTACATAAAAGAAAAGATACATTCATCAAGAGTCAAGAATCATCAGGTACAACACTTAATAATAGTCAGAGTCATAAGCGATCAAATCATACTAGGAAACAGTCAATATAAATTGTAAAGATTCAAGCAACAAAGTTACAGGCATATAGTCACAAGTGAGAGGGGATGCGTGATGAGAAGATTAATGGTAAAAGTAATGCAGACTTTGTAAATAGTGGACAGTGTTGAAGAAATTATTTGTTTAGCAGAGTGATGGTATTTGGGAAAAGACTGTCCTTGTGTCTACTTGTTCTGGTGTGCAGTGCTCTATAGCATTGTTTTGAGGGTAGGAGTTGAAACATTTTATGTCCAGGATGTGAGGGGTCTGTAAATATTTTCACAGTCCTCTTTTTGACTCATGCAGTATACAGGTCCTCAATGGAAGACAGGTTCGTAGGCTTCCTTTTCCCAAACTGCCCACCTGTGCTTGGCTTCTGTGAGTGTTGTAGAAGTGTAGGCACATGGTTGCAGGAGGCTTACAAATTATTTTGAAGGACAAGGTGCCTAACACAACATTTCTGACATCTGCCTGGATGATAAAGGGCTCATTCGGATCAGGGTGCTTGAGGATAGGCTCAGCAACAAACAGTTGTTTGAATTTTTCAAAGGCCACCTGGCAGTCCATGAACCTAAGTGGTTGGTTTGGTCAGAGTTGTCATTCCCCCCCCCCCCCTTTGGTCATAAACAAGTTGGTGATTGGCAGGGTGACTTGCGTGAACATCACGATAAATTCCTAGTAAAAGTTTGTGAAGACAAGAAACTATAACTGCTTTCTCATGTGAAGAGCTTCCTTTTCAAGCACAGTCCAAACTTTTTCTGGGTCCAAGTCTCTCTCTTTGTGAGAAATGTGGTATCCTAAGTAGTCTAATTTGGTTTTGTGAAATTCGATTATTCTGTCCTTGTAATTTTTTTTTTGTTTTGCCCTAAATGTGATGTTCTTTGGTTAATTTGAAGCAAAACATTGCTTATAAACAAAGTATTTTTTATCACTATTGAAATTACTTTGCAAATAATATAAACTGCAATTTCTTTTTGCAGATTTGATGGAAGAGTAGTTGCAAAGCTCCCATTCATACCACTTTCTTACATTCAGGGTTTGTCTCATCGTAATCTTCTGGGTGAAGATTGCACAGATTGTTCCTTCATCTTTCTCTATATTCTCTGCACCATGTCTATTCGGCAGGTAAGGTCTAATTTGGGTTTTACTTCTGTGGCTGAATAACCATAACTCGCACAAAACCTCTGGAGAATTAGAAGCAATGATTGGTGTAGGTTGCTACTGATGGATATATTGTGTTTTTTCTAGTAAACATTTTAAAATTTCAGTAAAATGGAACATTTGTCTATTTCTCTCATATCTTAGTATGTATCTCTGTGTATTTGTGTATTTATATTTCTGAATGTATGTGCTGGACTAGGATGGGGGATAAATATATATATGTATATGCTGGATTAGAAATAAGGAAACCTAGCTAACACAGAAGCTTGCTGGGTGACTTTGGACCAATCAGTTGTCTCTGTAGTCTAGACTCTTTATCCTATGTGTCTGAATGTGAATGGTAGATTATAGTCTATTATAGTGATGGCTAACCTTTTTGGCACCAAGTGCCCAAAGCGCGTGCTAAAAGCAGTGGCTTTTCTGGTGCATTTGAGACCTCTGGTAGTTTCTATGGCCTCCAGCCAGCCATCACAACCACAAAGGTTTCTCGCAGTCACACCAAAAAAGAGTGCTTGCCTTCCCCTCTGCTGCCAGCTGCCACAGGAGGAAGGTAAGCCCGAAAAAAGAGGTGGTTGTGTGGGAGGAAGTAGGGTTAGGGCCACCTAGGCCAGGCCTGGGCAGAAAATGGGTAGAAAGAAAGGCTGCGATAGCTCTAGGTTCAAATTTTTTTCCTACCGGGTTCTGTGGGCGTGGCTTGGTGGGGGAGTTCATGTGACTGAGTATGGGCGTGAGTGATGGCTAGTTGGTCATACCCATTCAGTCACATGACCCCCCACACCAGGCTACACCCATCAAGCCACACCCACAGAAATTAAGCATATCTACTTTTTCAGTTTGTAAACGTGTAAGTGTAAATGAAGCTAGCAATTATTTGAGGTTGATTAACAGTGTTTACATATGATTTTGACTGTTTATTAAGGGAAAACTTGCTTTATTTTAAATGCATTACTCAGTTCGTGTGTCTTTTTTGTTCCTTTATCAGAATATTCAGAAGCTGTTGGGTCTGGCTCCTTCCCGAGCTGCCACCAAGCAGGCTGGAGGATTCCTTGGCCCACCACCTCAAGCTGGGAAGTTCTCTTGAAATAAGAAAACTAATTTTATCTTTCTTGCCAATGAATATACTTTAAAAATATTCAGATTTTATAGAAAAGTTTCTAAAAATATTCGGATACCCAAGATATCTGGTAACATATGTTTTTTATGAATTGAACCATGTTGAACAAATATCTTTGGTTGGCTCTCAGTTTCCAGGATGGAGAGAATGTACATTTCATGAAGATTTTAAAGTCTGGAAAAACTTGTAAGAATACATATTGAAATTAAAGATGAGGCAGGGATTCATAAAAAATTGGAGGTTTTTTAAGGACATGATTCCACTTTTACTTATAAACAAAGAAGAATTTCTATTATCCCTGACTATTTAATTTGCCATTTTTCAAATGTTAATTTAGTCTTAACATTATCTGGATTTCTCTAGAAATTTATAAGAAAGATCATACAATGTCCTTCAATATTTGATATTAATGGATAATGGAGGCTCCGTTAAATTATGACGGAAAATTTGCCGTGAGACACAATCTCCATTAACTATTGTAATATTAATTACAATTTTTCCTCAGAACATATTTTTGTTGATTTGTTTTTTGTTCCACTGTCTCAGTGTGAAAGTGGCAAGGAGAAAAAAGTGGAGCAGTGTTATAGATGAAAATTTTGTGATATATTTCAGTAAATATGCTTCACTCTTGTCAATTGGCAATTTTTTGATACGTTATGCTTATTTCCTTTATTTTTCCTATTGAAAGCTAAACATGCACATCTCTTTCAGCCATTCCTTATTGAGCTTGATTTCCAGAAACACTATCATCTTAGTATCTCTTCTGAAACCATTCCAGTATCTGCATGTCTGTTTTATAGCATGATACCTAGGACTGGATTCAGTAATCTTAATTGTGGTCCATTCATTGCTGAATATAATACAAGTACTACATTTTTTGATCTGGATATGGTACCTCTGCTAATGCAGCTTACCCATCCATTAGCTGCATCACACTATTTATTCTTGTTTATCTGGCAATTCACCAGAAAGGTGAATCTTTACAGTTGTAGCCAATCTGCTTTGGTGAATATCATCTGCTAATGTTGTGGATATCCCATGCTATCCTAGGCTTATTTATAAAGACACTGAAGAGTTCCTGGAAATCACATTGATTATTTCCCTCCAGGGTAGTATGGAGTTATTCATGAGTACCTTTTGGATATAATTGTTCATTCAGTTGCAAATCCATTAGATTGCAGTGCCCCCTGGCCCATATTTAATTACTTTGTGACAAAAATATCAAACTATTGAACACTTTACTACAATCAAGGTACACAGCATCCACATTTGGTCTACCAAAATATTCATGTCAGTTTTTAAATGTTATGGTTAATCTAATGCTGCTACTCTAGAAATAGTAGCATTCTTTTCTGGTTGCTTACATACTGGCTACTTGATAATCTTTCCTCATAGCTTTCCTATTACAGATGTTAGAAGCATGGAGGCTACAGATAGCCTTTTTTTTTGTCTTGGAGGTTGTCCTTAAATAATTCATTCTAGTGACATCTTCATATTAGTGATGTTCCCCTGCAGCTCCAGGATGCCAAAAATATTGAGTTGTTTATCCTGTTGTGTATCATCTTCTTCGCTTATATAATATACCTGTTAAATAAACATAACTCTATTAATCACACTTCTTTCCTCTGGCAATATTTTCTTTTATCCTTATTGTATTTTTATTTAATTTATTTAACAGCATATCACACACAAGTAACTTTGGCTTACCTAATTAAAACAACTCCAACAAATAACCACAGGGCCAAAGAAGACATAGAACCCACTTACCACCACCCCTGACTCAATTGGTTGGGAAAACAGCTAGGTTTCCAATGCCTTGTAGAAGGCTAACAGGATTGCGACAATCCAGAGGATGCTGTTCTATAGGGCAAATGCCACTGATAAGGCACAATTCTGTGCTCAAACAATTACATTGCTTAATGGAGAAGGCTTGGAACCTGCCTTCTCAACTAGCTCATGTTGCACAGACTTTGTTCCTGTATTTTTTCTATTTAACTTTGCTAATGCTGGACATTCCACGGAGCAAATGATTAGCTTCTTGTTTACTTGCCAAGAGCTTCATTGTAAAACTATTTCAGGTGCTTAATGAGAAGAAAAAGTAAAGAAAAAAAAAGGGAGGGGAGCCTTGATATGCTATTTTTGTGCTACATATGCAGGCAAGCCTATAGAAATAGAAGAAATGTGTTTTTAATAAATGTATCCCTACCATGGTTTTTTCCACAATATTGTCTCAGCCTCTTTATTACCACAGACCAAACTGCTTAGTTTGCAGTTTGTACTAAGTCTGAAGTCGAACGCAAGGAGTAATTTATTGATATATTGCAGTAATTGAATGATGATTCAGTAAAAATGTTGACCTTATCATAAATGAAAGGCCAGTTGCAAGTGTCAGAAGGTTGTTCTAAATTAATATTCTGAGCAAAGACATTTGGGGAACATAAACTGCTTCATTAGAATAGGAATTGAATGGATTTGTTGTCCCCAAAACTGGGCTTTTGCTTGGTGTCAAAGCCAATAAGTCACCGAACACAAGATGTGATACAAAATTATACTTTTATTTTGGTACCAAGATATAAGGACCCTGGAAAGAGACTAAGGCCCTAATTACAATCTTACAGCAATTCTTATAGTCTCCTCATAATGCATGCATAACAGATAATATTGATTAGTTATTTGGATTACAGCCCCCTAAACCTTTAGGCTTGCTATGCTAAATAGCTAAATGTCACATCACCTGCTTTTCACCCCAGTTTCATCTGCCAGCCATGTGGGGTTTGGGTTTTTCTTATAAGCGAGCTATTCTTATTTTTAATATCCTAGGTAGTGGTTTTCTAACAGATAAGGTGCTATCTTTTGCCTTGCTACGACTGCATCCCTCCCCTTCCTATTGCAGAGCAGAATAAAAACAATTTTGTCTCAAGGCAACACCCCACTTTCCCTGTGACCTCCCCTCCTTCTGCAGAGAGAGAGAAAGGAGCAAAGTTACTTAATTGTCTATTTTAAGACAAAGTTTTTTATCAGAATTCATATTCCTCACTCTCATGTCCATTACATTCACACCTGGATCCTATCTCTATATATGACCCTTCCTCTGATCCCCAGGGCCACATACATTCCATCATCTGTTCCTTCAAATTCCACTACTAAATTCCACTACTACTAGCAGTTCAAAACTAATTTGAGACATCTGTGATTCCACAGTATTAGCTCCATTCAATAGCTGTGCTGATATTTCTGGATCATGTTATATTAAAGCATTTGTAGAGGAAACACTGAAGCTTGGAGGAGAAATGCCCTGTTCTTCTGTTCCTGTAAGAGTAATGATGTTCTCAGTTAAAGCTTGCCAAAATATAAATACAGAATAAAGTACTACTTTATTCTGTACTTTATAAATATTATTTATAAACCTTTGACAGTTTTCCTTTTACCTTGCTATCCTATACCTTGGTGATTATATTATTTATTATAATATGAACTAAATAGAAACAGTAATTTTGCAGAGCTAGAGAAGCCAAAGAATTATGAGGCTAAATTGATAGGGACAGGGCAAAACTTGTGACTGATTCAATTATTTAACCCCGAATTCCTCTTCCTTTGGCTCTCGGTGTAGGCACTCTTAAAATCTTTTGCAATGGATTTGCAACGCATACTTGCTGCCTCAGTAAATACACTCCTAGATGACGAAAGGCTCGTAGTTGCAGGCTGTTCCTCCGAGGGTTTCGCATAACCAGCCAATAGGAGGCGGATTCAATGGGCAATCAGACCCCTCCATTATAGGGGGGGGGGGACGAAGTGGCAAAAAGGAGTCAAAGGCTCTTTCCACACCAAAGGGCGCGCAGGTGCAGTGGCTGAAATGTGAGTATGAGCAATGACTAAGGTTAAGGTGGCGGGCAGGGTCGAAGTGAAGGGAGAATCGGGAGTTGGTTTTTTTTTCTCTTTGCAATAGATTATTCCTACAGATTATAGTTGCACCCGCACATATACTGGTATATGTGCTCGCTGTCCACACGACCTCATTTGAACTGCTCCGCGCGCAGGAGGGCGATTTTCTACTCTCCGATTAGAAAAAAAAGGACCTTCCCCCTCCCTTGCTGTGAAAATTTGATACGGAAGGGACACGCTTTGTTTTCGGATTGTTCGTTTTGGAGCGAGTATTTTTTGACGGTAGATCCGAGAGGGTGTTGTGCGAAACAACGCACTTCATTACACTTGTCAGCGGTAGGGTATTACCATTTCCCAAGATGGTTTTAGGCCTGAGGTTTATCAGGCGAGGCCTGTTTCATCTCCTCCTGTTTTTTAAAGCTGTTTTCTGAATCGCGATAATCTTACATTACCACTGTGGTCTCCATATCCTGGCAGTATGTGCAATTTACTGTAACTTACCTGGTTTTTAAATTGTTGATCCATTAGTTGCGCCCTGAGAGAGGGAAGGAGAGAGAGAACAGATAGTGCTCAATTTACGACCACAATAGAACCCCAAATTGATGTTAAATGAGAAGTTTATTAAGTGAGTTTTGTCCCATTTTATGACTTTCCTTGCTACCTTTAAGTGAATCACTGCAGTTAAGTCTGTCACATGATTGTTCAGTGAATCTGGCTTTCCCATGGACTGCTGACAGAAGGTCACAGAAGGAGATTACGTGACTCTGGAACATTGCAACTGTCATAAATCCGAGTCAATTGCCAAACATCTGAATTTTGATCACATGACCATGGCGATTTTACAACAGTCATAAATGTGAAAAACAGTCTCAGGTCACTTTTTTCAGTGATTTGTAACTTCAGGGGTCACTAAAGGAATTGTTGTAAATCAAGGACTACTTGTAAGAATAATTCAAGAAATTATTGCACCAGGTTTTATGTTTTCTATCACAAAATGCATTTTTGTGTATCAAGTGGATGCATAAATTGGATGCATAAATCAGCTATAAGTATACCACTTGGTACTAAATAATGTAATTATGATGCTCCAGAATGGGTTATACAACCTATAATGCTTTATACAACTTCTCTGGAACAGAAATGAGTGCCCACAATTGTTGAACTTGATAATAAAAATATTTTGCCTTGTTTGTAAACTATTTTGGAAGCTTTTCTGAAAGATAATATTGATTTATAGAATTGGAAGGGAGCTTGGAAGTCATCTAGGCCATTCCCAGGTGCCCAATTTAAAAATTGAATTAAATAAAGCATAAACGGTTGGTCTTGAAAACATGCAAAGCTATCCTTGTATGGGAGACAACCCCAGGGAATCCAGAGCAATAGGCTACACTGGGAATCCATGAGGGCCAATTTGGCATAATAGTTAAGGTGCTGAACTAGAAACTGTGAGCTGACAAGTTAGCTGTAAAACCTATCTGGATGATGTTGGGCTAATCCCTCTCTCAGCCCAACTTGGCTCATACAGTTGTGGTGGGGAAAAGGAGGTGGGAACATTATGTATGCCAACATAAGTTGTAGAAAATCAAGATGGGACACAAAACTACTATTAATATTGAAAAGCAGTAGTAAATATCCATATGGGTTTGATTCTAAAGAATGCACTTTACGTAAGATAACTTGTCACAGAACATGCATATAATTACATCCTCTGCAGCTTTGCATCAGTCCTCGAATGCTTCTTGGTTCCAGTTTATTGTTTCTTCTCCGTGGCTTTCCTCGTTTACTCCGTTCTACTGCAATGAGCACCATTACTGGTACATTTCAACTGCAGCAACCTCTCAACTACCGAGAAGGTGCCCGTCACCAACCTGTTGATGGGGATCACAGTGAGGAGATCTATGAACCAGCAACTGGTAATCATCTGTTGTAATGATGATATTAAAATCTTAGGGAGTTAATGTTCTATAGCAATATAAAGATGACCTCTTGTCACAGTCACAGCTGACTTGGAAATTATATAAATGACTTTTACATCTTAAATAATTAGATAATAACTAATATAAGACAAAAATTATTGTTTTTTCAAATATTTTATTGATACTTTTTATGGCAGGATTTATTGATCTGATAGAAGAAAATTTTGAGGATTCTTATACATGTATATAAAGTAATTGATACAAAACTTATGTTTATATAGGAATACACTTTTAGATCATTATGATTGTTTTTAGAAAATTTATGTATCAAAAAGATTTTTTTTCACCAGGAAACAGAAAAAAATAAGTGGGCCCACTGCTGTATATTCTGCTGTAATTCCTTTGCATATATCAGTGATGATGCCAGAACAAATAATAAAGGAGGATATTATATACTTTATATATAATTTATATAATATATAAATATATTATATAAATATATTATTTATATAATATACAAATATATATTTGGACACATTGGCTTTGGATTACAAATTGGTTGCAATTTTTCATTTTAGAAAGTACTATTGCACAATGCAATCAGTGCTCTTTGCACTAAAGGCAAGGTCCCACTGGCCAACGGATGCAAAACGTATGCAAAAAGGACACAGCGGACGAGTAAAATTTCGGGGGCGGCTCCATCCATTGTTATCCGCTCCAAAAAGTGCCCTAAATTTGCATAAACAGAACGGAAAAGAACGGAAAGGAACGGACGGGGGTAGTACGTAGCAAGGATGTTCAGCGGATGTTCGTAGGAAGCCTAGCGATGACAGCGGATGGAAGCGGATGACACATCCGAAGGGCTTCCGGGGGAGAATTGCGATGCGGATGCATAGCGGAAGGAGCAGATGCGTAGCAGATGATGCGGATGCATCATGGATGCCTATAGGATGCATAGTGGATGCATAGCGGATGCATAGCAGATGCAAAGTGTTCACTGCGCATGCGGGGAGTATGAATTATGTCATCTCTGCAGATATAAAAGGATGCAGCTCGCAAGCAGTCAGCATTCAGAGGAAAGACGTGCTGCCACAAACATCTTTGAATACCATTGCGTTCGTTCCAAGTCAGGGAAGAAGAGAAAGCCTGTGCTTACTCCTGTCAGCCCTGGCAAGAAAGTCAGAACCACCATCCCACCTCCTGGCACTGACTCTGAAGCTGCTGGTGCCTGCTTGGGTGCTGGTGGTGCTTCTCCTGCTGGTGCTCTCCTGCTGCTGGTGCTGCTGCTGTGGTTGACCCAGCCCCAAGGCCCCCTCAAAGCCCTGCTGCTCAAGCCCCTGCCAGAGGAAGGAAGAGGCAAGAGGAGAAGGAGAGAGGGAAACATACACCCTTTCCGAGACCATGAGGAGGATGTGCTGGAATGGCTGGAGGAGAACGAGTACCTGTGGAGAAAGGGCCACAGGACTCTATCGCGACACCAAGAGGAAGGCAGGCAGCTTGGAGAGACAAGGCAGAGAGCTTGGGCTACACTTCAGACCTATTCCTGGGATGGTGGAAGCACATGCACACCTGGTATGGCAAGCTACACCGAGAAATCTGGCCAGGCTGCTGTCAAGCTCACTGACTGAGAGATGTTACCATCATGGCCAAGTGCAGCTTCCTGGAGGGTTAGGTCTGCCACGAGGAGCAGCCCCTTTGACAACCTCTCCCTCAGACAGCCCACAGACACCACTCCTCTTGCAGCCAGGACAGCTACCGTGTCCAGGCAGGTGTCTTCGGAGGGCCCCATGCCAGAGACACCCCCCCCCACAGACAGCTGCACTCCCCATGCCAGTGGACGTGGAGGTCCCCTGTTACAAATGGAGAAAGAGAAGAGGCACCACAGAGACCAACCCACTCCCACCCCCAGGTCCACCTCACAGAAAGCAGCAGAGGGCAGACTGGAGGGCCAGAGCCACACTGTCCTGTTGGAGATCAGGGACTCAATCAAAACCAGCACAGATCTTCTCTCTCCAGACTGGTCCACAGCAACATACCATCCTTGAATCGGAAGCCCTTCATCACCTCACGTGAGCCAGACCCTCATGGACCGCCTGAACAGTACCAGGTGATGAAGCAGAAGATCACAGCACTTCTGCACAACCCTTCCAGGCCCAGCAGAACCTGCTCCGACCCAGTCCAGGTCTGCTCCTCCACCCCAGGTGATGTAACAGCCCTTCCACGGCTTTCAACAGCCCTCACCTTCCAAGGTACGAGTACCAGGACTTCCCACAGCAGAGGCAGCCCTCCCAGTCCAGGCCCAGGTTCATCGCACGCCACAGATGCCTCACCTCACCCAGCTGCGACCAGACAGCCCCACTACACTTCTCCTTCCTCCACCCCACAGCCAAGCCCTCAACGGACAATCTGTCATCAGTCTGGGCCTGACTTCCCAGGTCCTTGATGAAGGGCCTCTCACCTCACGGGACTGAGTCAGCTCTCTGAGAGCTTCCTGAACACACCCTCCCCTGTTGTAGTCTCGGGGCAAGCACCACAATGGCGCCTCAGACCAGCACTCCAGCCATAGCCACCTCCACAGTCCCTGCACTCTTGACAGCTGAGACCATGGACATGCCTCAGAGTGACTGAGAATAGTGCCAGAGACTGAGTTTGACCTGTTCACTTTATCTTTGCTTAAAGACACTTTACTTGGTTCATTTTGCTTTTTTTAATAAAGTCATTACAGTTCACTTAAGACAGTTATTAATAAAGGTTATCTTTGCTTCACACACTTGGTTTCATTTTATATAAGCCCCTGTCATACAGCACCAACGGATGGAAAAGGATGTGTAAAACAGAGAGAAAAGACTTGCCATCCATTGGTTAATGCGATGCATCAGTTTCTGTACTCACTGTGTCCGTTTTTCATACTCTCTTTCTGTCCAGCATCCGTCTACTGACATTTCATCCGCTCAAAAAGTTTTGAGCTGCACGAAACTTTTGAGTGGAAAATGTATCCAACGCGTCCATTCTACATCCACTACGCATACAGGGAACATCCATTAGACATCCATCGTCATCCGTTACACGTCCGATATATCCGCTAAGCATCCGCTGCGCATCCACGCAACTCGCATCCGTTCCAGCGGAAAACGGACACAGGGAGGAACGGGAACGGATACGCAGTGTTAGTAGCACGGACGAGAACGGATGAAAGCGGATTGCAGCTCGCATACAAAGCATTAAAAAAGAAAAAACATTCATAATAGGGGACGTATCTGGACATTTAGGATGTCTGCAGGATGCCTAGAGGATGCAAAAGGACACGAGCGGAAACCTATATTTCCGATAAAAAGGCGGAGGAAATCACCTGGATCTCACTTTCAGTCAGCAGCCCTGCTGTGCAGACCTCTTCAGCCTTCATCTTGCTCTTGCTCTTCCACAGCATCCAGTCATCTCCACCATGGATCATCACACACTCCTTTTGGTAGCCACCATCGTTCTACAACAGTGCAAAGCCATCTACAGCTCTTTCACTGTTCTACGTGAAGAAAAGGAGGTCCAAGAAGTGTCTGGGTCCGAGATTGATCGCGAGAAAGCAGAGTACGGACTGTATAACAAGCTGATGGTGGAGCTGAGAACGAAGACCCTCATGCCATTCCAGAACTTCATGAGGATGCCACCAGCCATGTTTGACGAAGTTGTGGAGTAGCTGAGACCCAGGTTGACCAAAGCAGAGCACCAACCTTGCGCCCAGCCTGGACCCTGGACTCAAGGGTGCACTTGACTCTGCGCCACCTGGCCTCCAGGACCACGTACAGGAGCATGCAGTACGCCTGGAGGGTGCCACATAACACATCAGCATTGTGGTCAGAGAAGTGGTGCAGGCCATCATCGAAGAATACCTGGAGGAGCTCCTCCCCCAGTGCTCCTCCACTGAAGAAGGATGGAAGAAAGTTGCGAGCAGTGCATCAGAAGTGGAACTTCCCCCACACAGTTGGAGCCATAAATGGGAAGCACTGGGCCTGCAAAGCACCAGCCAAGTCAGGGTCCACTTCTATCAAACTACAAGGGATCCTTCAGCATCATTCCTCTTGCCATGGTTCGATGCTGACTACAAGTTCATGTACATCGATGCTTCAGGCAACGGGTCAGCTTCAGCATGCCCAGGTATACAACGCCAGTCACCTCAAGGAGGGGGCTGGAACACAACCTCATCCATGGGCTTCCCAGATCCCAGACCCCAGCCCAACGACACACAAGATAATGCCCTACTTCATATCGTAGGGGAGGACGCCTTCTCCTCAGACTACCTCATTGGAAGCCCGACACTTCTAAGATGCCTTACCCATGAAGAGGGATCTTCAACTACAGGCTGTCCAGGGCAAGGCGGGTGGTGAAGAAACGCCTTGCATCCTGGCCATACAGGTCCAGGTACTTTCTCACCACCATGCAGCATTGCCCAGAGAAACCAATGAGGACATCGTTGGAAGCTTGCCTGCATCCGCACAATGCCATGCGCACCGCACTACCCAGTGTTGGCAGAAAGGCTCATGGACTCCACACAGGCAAATGGGGACATGGAGTCTGGTGAATGAGGCAGAGGCGAACTGAATAGATACTGTGATGTGAAAGGCCCCAACAGAGATTCACGTGAAGGGAAAGAAGCAGCGCAACCTCCTGAACACTGGTGCAACTCCCCAGCTTGGAGCATGGTGGAAGTGGCAAGAACAGGATGGGTAGATGCTAAATGGATCTTCCTTCAGCCTGTTCTCATCACACTGCTTGAAATTGTTGCCAGTATTTGAGTGGGCCCTACCAATGAGCAGGGCATTTAATAGAGAGTTGTGTTATGTTGAAATGTTTGATTGAATGACTAAATTGTTATATAATAAAGGGCCATAGGTGGTGGCACCTGGGAGGGTGGACCATACAGTCCCACTATGCTTGCATTTGAGGTTTATCTATCCCACATGCTATTACCCATCCCACAGGTATCCTGCCCATACTACTGCTATCCTTACCACCCACAGCTATTACCATTCCACAGGTATCCTGCCCATGCACTGCTTCCTGTCCCATCCCACAAGCATGCCAAGGCTTAAAACCATTCTAAAAGTCTTCCACCAGACTTTATATGACTAAAAAGACTGAAGCAAAGTGTGTGAAAGCAAAAGATAATCTTTATTAATAACAAACGTAAAAAGCAGAAATGCCCCAGTAAAGTGTTTCAAGCAAAAATAAAGTCAACAGGTTGCAACCCAGTCCTCTGGCACTCTTCTCAGTCACTCTGAGGCGTGCCCAAGTCTCAGGGGTGATAGGGTCCAGGTGCCTGTGGAGGGTGCTGCTGCTGAGTGCTTGGTTCTGAGGCGCCATTGGTGTGCCCGCCCGAGAGGAACAACAGGATGTGCTGTGGAGAAGCTCTTGGAGAGCTTGGCTCAGTCCCTGTATGATTTTGAGAGCCCCTTCCCTCCAGGACATGGGGTTTGTCAGTCCCAAGACCGATGACAGATTGTTCTGAGGCCGGCTTTGGCTGTGGGTGGAGAAGGAAGGAGTGTAATGGAGCTGGCCCTGGTCTGCAGGTGGAGCGAGGCTGAGGGGTGGTGCATCGGTGGCGTGGGTGCGATCGGTGGCACCAGGTGGCGAACGAATGTCCTGTGCCTGACTGGGAAGGCTTGCCTGTGCTGCTGGAGCTCCTGGTAGCCCGTAGCCTTGGTTAGGTGAGGGCCTGTGGAAAGCCATTCGGAAGGCGCAGACTGACATCACCTGGGTTGGAGAGCAGACCTGGACGGTGTTGGAGCATGTTCAGCAATTGGCCTGGATGGTTGTGCAAAGACCTCGTGATCCTCTCCTTTATCACCTTCGTACTATTCACATCCATATATCGTTTATGATAAATCTTTTTTAATTTATGTCAATTACCACTATAATAATCTATCTCTTTTATCATTCCCTACCCTCCATCATGACATCGCTCTCCCCTCCTCTATCTCTCTCCTTCTTCTTAACTATTATTGTCTCTTAAACCTCTCCTTCTCCCACTCTCAGTCCTCCACTCTCCCCAAGTCACTTCTCTCCTCTACTCTCCACAATACCTCCTAAACAACTACTCTTTTACCAATAACTCTCTCTGTCTCTCCTATAAATTTTCAAACTCTTCCTCTGTTCTATCTCACCCTCCAATAATCATCCACTCCATCACTTTATGTCTCGCCGTATCCATCACTTCTTCCTCCATACTTCTTAAACTTCCCATACCACTTATACATCTTTCACTACCGCCTATTACCTTCCAATTTACCCACTCTCACCTTCTCTCTCCAATCAACCTCTTCCTCTTTATTCTCATATACCTGTCCCTTCCTCCATATACTCTTCCTCCCTCATCCATATAATCACTCTCCTCATTCCTCTTTATATTATTCCTCTCTCCCTTCTCTTCTTATCCTCTTTCTCCCTTCACCATCTCCCCATCATCTTCATTTCTACTCCTCCACCACACCACCACCACCACCATCATCAACAACATCACATTCAAAACATATCATCACACCCATGACCACAACCATTAATACCATCATCACACAACCATCTATCATCATCACAATTAATCACCATCACACTACAACCAACACCATCCACAACATCACCACATATAACAACCACAAATCCCCATCACCAATCACCCATCAATTAATCACCACAAATCCCACACCAACACCCCATCATTAATACCCCATCACCACAATATTCATCCCATCATCATAAATCCCCACAAACATATCACCACTATTATCCCTTCCTTCCCAACTCACACATCACACTTCCTCTTCTTCCCATTCTCTCTCTTGACTCCTCACACTCTCCTTTAATTTATCTTCAATCTTCATCCCTTTATTATCCTCCTTCAATCATCCTCCCCCATCTCAATTTACCCTTTTCATCTCTATCATCCCTAACTTTCCTTATCATCTCTTCATCCCTCACATCCTCTCTCATCCTTTTCCTTCCCTACATCTCCTTTCTCCCCCTAACCCTCATATTCCATCCTCCTTCCATCCTCTACTTCCATATCATCCTTACATCCTCTACTCCTCCCCCCTTCCTTACCTTTCCTTTTTTTCTCTTCTTATCAAATTCACTTTAATCATAACACTATGAAAAATTTTCTCTTCCTCTTCCTTTTTACATACATTTCTTCCTTCTCCTATACATCCATTTACTTTTATAAATCTAAAACTTTAAAATTAACCTTTCATCTAATAATAAATTTGCTAATAGTTAATATATCTATCTAAATACTTGTGATGAGTGAATATATATAATATATTTATAGTGTTAGATGATTACTATAATAAACCTGCCATTTCATCATATACTTATTCCACCATTCCCATCGTGCCACAACAGTATCCCTTTTTTATGCAATAACAAATTATTCATTATCAAACAACATTTCAAAATAAACAAATCTCTTTATTAATCCCTATTCATTAATACCAGCTCAACAAACATCCACCAATCTCTCATCATTATATACATCTCAATTAATCATCATTTAACCATCTATCATCCTTTCTTCACGTCCACTCCTCCAATTCTTTCACCATTTCATATCCTTCCTTCTTCCCTTCACTAATCTTTGATGGCGCGCGCGTGTTTGTTGTTGGGTGGTGGTTGGTGTCGAAAATTGTCTGTGGTTTGCCCCCCCCCCGGCGCGGCGCCGCGGCTGGCATCGGTGGCAGTTTGTGAGGCAGAGGAGGGTCGGTGGCCAAACCCCCCCCCGCGGGGCGGGAGCCGTGGGCGGGCCCCGGGCGCGCGGCGGCGCGGCGCCGGGCGGCGGCGCGGGGAAAAGACTGTTTTTCCCGCGTCCCCCCCCCCCCCCCCCTCCCCTAAATAATAATAAAAGAGAGAAAAAAAAAAAAAAAACCCCCGCCCCCCCCCGACGGCAAAAGGGGCTTTTGGGTTGTTCCCTTTAAAATTTTTCCAAAAAGGGGGGGGGGCGGGGACGGTGGGGGGGGGGGGGGGGTTTCTTTAAGTCCTTGCCTCCATTCACCAGGCTCCATGTCCCCATTGCCTTGTTTGGAGGTCACACAGCCTGTTCTTGCCCAAGACTGGCTGGGGTAGCGGCAGTGCGCAATTGAGATTGTGCCAGGATGCAGCAAGCTTCCACGATCCCCTCACGTCTCTGGGCGATGCTGCATGGTGGTGAGAGTACCTGAACCTGTGGCCAGGATGCATAAGGCGTTCTCCACCACCCGCCCTTGCCCTGGACAGCCTGTAGTTGAAGATCCTCTCTTCATGGGTGAGGCATCTGGAGGTGAGGGCTTCATTGAGGTTAGGTTTTAGTGGAGACAGGGCGTCATTCCCCACGATGAAGTAGGGCACATCTTGTCGTGCCTTGGGAGGGGGTGGATGGGAAGCCCACAATGAGGTTGCGTTCCAGCCCCTCCTTGAGGAGTGACTGCGTTGTATACCTGGGCATCTGAAGTGACCCGTTGCCTGAAGCATCGATGTACCATGAAACTTGTGTCAGCATCGCACCATGGCAAAGAGGGACAAATGCTGAAGAAGCCCTTGTTAGTTTGAAATAAGTGGACTTCCGAGGTTGGCTGGAGCTTTGCAGGCCACGTTGCTTGCCATCTATGGCTTCCAAACAGTGTGGGGGAAGTTCCACTCTGGCATAACCACTGCTCTGCAACTTGTCTTCCAGCCTTCTTCAGTGGAGGGGCACTAGGAGGAGCTCTCCAGGTATTCTTTGATGATGGCCTGCCACACTTCTCTGACCACAATGCTTGATGGTGTTGTGTGGCACCCTCCAGGGCGTACTGCATTGCTCCTGTACGTGGTCCTGGAAAGGGGGGGGGGGGGCCCCCAGGGTTTTTGGGGCGGGCAGATCAAGTTGCCACCTTAGTCCAGGGTCCAGGCTGGGCCGCAAGTTGAGTCTCTGCTTGGTCAACCTGGGTCTCAAGCTACTCCACAACTTCGTCAACATGGCTCGGTATCCTCATGAAGTTCTGAATGCATGAGGGCGTCTTCGTTCCTCAGCTCCACATCAGCTTAGTTGTACAGTCCGTACTCTGCTCTTCTTGCGATTCAATCTTCGGACCCAGACACTTCTTGGACCTCCTTTCTTCACGTAGAACAGCTGTGAAAAGCCTGGAGATGGCTTTGCACTGTTGCAGAACGATGGTGGGCTTACCAAAAGGACTGTGTACGATCCATGGTGGACATGACTGGATGCTGGTGGAAGAGGAAGAGGCAGATGAAAGCATGCAGAAGTCTGCACCAGCAGGGCTGCTGCGTCTGAAAGTGAGATCCAGGTGAGTTGCTCCTTCCTTTTTATCGGCAATATAGGTTTTCCCCTTAGGTGTCCTTTTGCATCCCTAGGCATCCTCTAGACATTCCTTAGGTATTCGAGATACGTCCCCTTCTGCGAACGTTTTTTCCGTTTTAATGCTTTGTTTGCGAGCTGCATCTCGTTTCATCCTTTTCTACCATCCGTGCTACTAACACTGCGCGTCTGTTCCGTGTCCGTTCCGCTTCCTCTGTGTCCGCCTTTCTGCTGGAGGGATGCAGTTGCGCGGTATGCACACGCGGATGCTAGCGGATATAGCGGGACCACCTAACGGATGCGACGGTAGTCAGACGATGTTCCCTGTATGACGTAGCGGATGCACAGAACGGAACGCGTTGGAATACATTTTCCGCTCAAAAAGTTTTGAGCAACTCAAAACTTTTTTGGAGCAGATGAAATGTCAATAGACGGATGCTTGGACGGATAGAGAGAAGAAAAACGGACGTCAGTTTGAGTACCAAAAACGGAAGCATACCTCGCGTTAACCAACGGATAGCAAGTGTTTTTCTCCATTTTACATCCTCTTTCCATCCGTTGGTGCAGTGTGACAGGGGCTTTAACCACAGTTTTCAGTCCCAACTAGCTGCTTATCAGCTGATTATTACTTTCCTGTAGTAAAAGGAAAAATGGTAAATATATATTAAAGAGAAAATGTAAGTATATTGAAATGAAAATAAACTGAAATTAATATTTTTCTCAGGTCTTTGTTTTTCCAAAGGTATCTATATTGAATGTGACCTATGGTATGCCACTCAAATGCCAACATTAATCCTTACTTAATATACAAAATATGTACCCACATAATACATGTCTTTTGTCCAAAATGATAGATAGCTTCTGTTATGTACTAATAGCGAATGTGAAATATTCTATTATTCTATCAACACTGGGTTATGTACAAATAATTGTTTAGTTCTGGCATACAAAACAGATTCTATCAGCTATGTCTCATTCAAAATCCAAGAAAAGAACTCCTTCGACTCCATTAAAATAGAGAAAAAATACATTTATTGAGTTTGAAGTGATAGCAACAAAAGGAAAGTGAGATCTGAAGCAAATAGGCTCGGAAATTACATATTGAAAGCTTTCCCAAGTTTCCTCCCCCAGGAGTCCAGACTGGTCATCCAACCTGAGGTGCGTATAATGTCATGTGGGGTACATCTCCAGGTCGTTTCTCACTCATCTGGTATGCCAAGATGGTTGACCTGCATCAGTCTGTGCAATAACACAGTAAGCAGGAAAGCATCCCCTCCTTTTTAATTCACACAGGAATGTCTTCGCACTCCAACAAACACCCCCCAGTACCAAATTACCCCTCTCCCTGTTTCTATGGCAGCCGACAAAAATCAAACAGCAAAAGATGTCAAGAAAACTACTTGGAGGCTGACACATTCTTAGGTCTATTATTGAACATATTTATACATAATTTCATGAGAGGTTAGAAATTTTCTAATAACAAATATAGAAGAGATAGCAAACACAAAGACAATACCAAGATTCAGGAGAATCTTGACAAACTTGAATGATGGTAGCTAAGTCTATTTCAACAGGGATGAGTTGTATATTTGGGTACGAAAAATCAAAGACATGAATATAGGATGAGGGGGATCATATGGGACAGCATTATATGTAAAAAGATGCATGTGAACCAATAATGTGCCACATCTACAAAATAGAATTATCCAGGTATGTGATATAAAAGCAATCCATGTACACTGCATCTGGAATACTGTATATTCTGGGCATGGCAGGCAGGCATACAGAAATAGGGCTCTCCTAAATAATCCATTTAAAAGCCTAAAAAAAAACCCTAAACATGCACAGGAAAAAAAGTGAATGGAGGAAAAGACCGAACATGGAGAGAAGAGAAAACTGGAATTCAAACATTTATTTGGATGCAATGTTTATCTGCTGAGATTTTGTTTTCCTTTTCAAATTTTATACATTTGTCATTTTTTAATATATCTGTGGATTACAAACTATATCAAGAGGGCAAATTCAGAACTCCCAAAATGGAGGTTGAGTGATTGGATAGCCATTTGTCCAAAATAGTATAGGTCCCTTCAACTCTGTTACTCTACAAAACTAACATCTAAGGATAGAAATTTTAGTTTAAATTTTTTTAAAAAAAAAAAATCTTCTAAATTTTGGGATTTCTAGAATTTTTAATTTTTGGGAGGGAAAAAAGCCCCTTTAATGGCCCAATGTTCCAACTGAGAGACAGCACAGCTGAGAGATGACCCAGCTGTAAAGTTGCCCAATGTCCCGGCTGAGAGACAGACAGCACAGCAGCCCAACTGAGGGAGAGAAGACTCAGCGATGTAGCCTGACTAGCTGAGTGGAGGCAGTGAGGTGCAAATGGAAGCCACTGAGCAAACGTGAAATAGCTAGGTGGCAGTAGACCAGCAGTTGGGAGCACGGTGGACACGAGCGACAGCTGTGCACAGCTAAGTGGCAGAAGAGCGGAATGCCCAGAGAAGTGACTGAGAGTAGTACGGCGGACCAGGTGAGAGCAGCATGGCATTCCAATTGAGCAGCAGTGGAGCAGAGCTGATACTAGGCTGGAGTGCCCACAGCAATGGCTCAGAGCAGTGCAGCTCACCAGCAGCAGCTCAGAGCAGCATGGCAGAGCAGCTGAGCAGTGGCTAAGCACCCAGATCAGAACATGGTACCTGCATTAAGGACCTGAATGACAATAGTTCAGTTACTCTGACATCCATAGTTATGAAAACCTTTGAAAGGTTAGTGGTGACCCACCTGAAAGCCATCATGGATCTGCTGCTAGATCCCTTGACTCAGCTAGCTATTCCTGTCCACACCTGTTGCTGGGTTATAAGCTTTCTAACAGGTAGAAAGCATCAGATGAAGGTAAATTGGCACAGGAACCTCCCAGGGCTGAGTATTGTCTCTACTCTTTTCTCTATATACCAATGACTGCATCTGGAAGGATCCCTCTGTTAACCCTGCTGAAGTTTGCAGGTGATACAACAGTCGTTGGTCTAATTCAAGATGAGTGTGTATACAGACAGGATGTCAGATCTGTGTATCTGCCATTCTTCAATGGAAGAAGAAGGGGGGGGTGATACAAGTAATCCTTTTTGATGTAATCTGAATATCTTAATTCTTGTTTTGAATCTGTATAACCTGCATACAATTTACAACTGGGGGCTGGAGCCCAGATGCCTGGAAACTTGTCACCTCTTGGAGAGATAGCAAGAGGAAAAAGGAGCCATAAAATGTCCATCTCTGAAAGAAACTTCCTGGAAGCTCTTCTCAACTACATTTCCAGAAAAGGGGTGGGTGGGTTTAACATGTTGCTTCTTTGTATTGACACACCAGACTAAGGAGAGGAGTTCTAACCCTCCTTTATCTAAGCTGCATGCCTGGAGGGATATTAGACCCTGCTTTGAATATTGCCTGGCTATCTTCCTTTTCAATACAGAATTCCTTTTGAAATACCCAGTTTTCAAAAGTTCATTCTTATCATCTGAAGCGGAGAGAGTCTGATCATTACATAAAGGAGGGTATGCAATAGTGGTCAACCTGGAGAGGATTTTTTTTCTCCTTCCAAAATTTCACTCTACCCAGGGGGGACTGCAAAAATGTCTGAACATAGCAATAAGCCAAATGCTGGGGAGAAACTTTGACAACTACCCACACTGGCCTTGTGTGCCCCATCGAAGACATTGAAGCTGCCTGCAAAAATTCCACGAAGCCCCAAAGGTCTATAGGTGTAGAAAAGACAGCTGGAATGGAAAAGTCAAGGGAGTAACCCTCACCAGTGATAACTGTAAAACCTGGGTGGAAAATGGAGCTGGAAGCCCTTCCCAATTAGGAAGAACAGATCAAGGAACCACTGGCAGATGACTGATGGAAACGGTACATAAATCGCCTCGTGGGGGAAGTCCTGGAGGATTTTAATGTTCAGGATGAACCAGGTCACCAACAAAGGAGATCAAGTGAACCAGAAATCAAGAGAACCCAAGCCATCAACCCTGATCCAGCTGAGACTGATCGAAGGACCAGCAGCCATGCCAGGTATCCGACCCCTTGCCATTTCCAACCCCTTGCCATTTCCGACCCCTGGCCAACCCAGGGACCTACAGCTGCAGAGAAAGATCCTGCCCTTGGGAGTAAAATTCAATGGGGACCCCCAGAAATTGGGATTCTTCCTGGCACAAGTCCTCATCTATATGCAAGAATATGTGTGGATCTTCCTGACCCAGAGGGCTTGGGTGTGAGTCATCACTTTAGCCCTAGAATGGGCAGCTGCCAGATGGATGGTTACCCTTCACAATGTTGATGTCCCAGAGCTGAGAAACCTCGATCAATTCATGACAGGCCTACACTGCTTTGAAGATCCCCTCACTGATTGAAAAGCCCATGACCGTGTTAGGGTCGTAAAGCAAGGCCACCGCCCTGTAGCTGAATACATGGAGGAATTTTGCAACCTGGCTGGCCAAGTCAATGGCTAGAAGATATTCTAGTCTGCTGATTCAAAGATGGACTCAACGACAACCTGTACACTGCCTGCTTGGCCTATGGGGCCCCAAACCTTCTGCATGAATGGTATCTGATGGCAGAGGAGGTGGAGATCGACATGGCCTGTAGCCAGTACTGCAGCGGCAGAGTTTGGAGAAGATCCCCACCCCAGTGGAAACAGGAATTTTTCAAACCTCAAAGCACCATGAATCCAAGACCATCTGGCTGTTTAAATGTGGAAAGGAGGAGTACCATGCAGCAGAGTGCCATTCAAAAAACCCTGCCAGAAAGCCAGACCACCCATCAGGGGGAAACCTGAAAAATCAAACCCCCAACGAAAAGAAACTGCCTTGAGAAGCTGAGAATCCATGAAACCGCCTTGAGAAGCTGAGAATCCAGAAATCCAGAGGAAAAAATCTCCAATGCCCCGAGGAGACCTAAGCCAGTCTGAAAGCGATCCAGAAGACGACCCACTGGTCAGTGGCCCAAATGAACTGCTCACCCTACCTCTAAGACTATTTATCCCCAACAGAGGTAAGGGGGAGGAAGTAGCAGCATTATTGGATTTGGGATGCACCCGGTACCTAATCAAACCCACCCTAGTAGGGAAATTGGAAATCTAAGGAGAATGAAAAACACCTTCACTTTCTGCCAATTAGATGGGACTATAGCGGGGGGAGGGAGCCAGCCAGTTTTGCCACAGAACCATTGCAAATAGAACTGGGAAACCATAGCAAGATGCTCACGTTCATTGTAGCCTCAGAAATGGAAGGGCCACTAGTCCTAGGACTCACATGGAAATGGAATCCAAAAATAAACTGGAAGAGAGGAACCACATTTCCAGGAATAGGAAACATTTATAAACATCCCAGATGGGGGGAAGGAAAGAAAAGAGAACAGAGAACCAACCATGGCCGGCCAGCCTGCTGAACCCATTAACATCTCCAAAGAATACCAGGATTTGGCTGAAGTATTTAGCGAGGAGATTTCTGATGAACTCTTGCCTCATCATGCCACAGACTGTGCCATTGAAATCCTGCCGGAAGCTAAACTTCTAAAACTGAAAATGTACTACATGTCCCCCGGAGAACTAAAATGAACTCAGAGCATTTATCGATAAAAATGTAAAAAGGGGTTTCATCGAACCTACCTGATTGAAAATAGCAGCCCCAATATTATTTCACAAAAAGAAAGATGGCACCCTGTGCCTCTGCACTGATTTCCATAATTTAAATATCATCAACGTGGAAAATATGTACTCACTCCCCCTCATGAAGGACATGCTCACTTTCTAAAGGAATTTAATTTCAAAGTTAGATCTACGAGAAGCATACTACTACATCAGAATAAGGGAAGGGGATGAGTGGAAGACTGCTTTTAACACCCCACTGGGATGCTACCAGTTTAAAGTACTCCCTTTCGGACTACAAGGAGCCCCTGCCATATTTATGCAACTAATTAATGAGGTTCTCCATGATTTTTTGTACAAAGGGGTTCTAGTTTATCTCAGTGACATTTTAATCTACACTGAACAAAAGAAGGGCACATAAAGTTACTCCGAGCAATTCTCACAAAACTCCAAAACGCCAAACTATATGCAAAACTCTCTAAATGTTTGTTCCATCAAGAAAAAATTGACTAGGACTTCCTGTTTTGAGCTTCCCCAAAGATGGACCACTGACCATGATCATGCACAGCTTTGGTTCATGCTTCAGCGTCGGAGAACCCCAATCTTGGATTCGGGACAGAAGCCGCCTCATAGGGGGTGGTGGAGGAAGGGGAGACTGTCAGCTGGGTAGAGGAGAGTCACAAATCTCCTCCCTGGCTTGGTAGTTACTCGCTCCTGAAGACGCCTGAAGCAGTGGTCTAAAATGGCCACCCTGAAGGGGAAGATGAGACTGGAATAAGATTGCGCAGGAGAGAGAGAACAAAGTGAACAACAGGAGGAACGGGATGATATAATTAAGTGGAAGGTACCCTCAGGATTAACATTTCAAAGAATCTTTAAGAAAAGATTTACAGTGGTGAACAGAAAGGGGAACAAAAAAGGTGTGAATTGCCTTTGATAATGCGGAACTTTGAACCCGGAGAGGTAGAAACTGGAGGAGAAAGCACCTAATTAACTTGGATAATTAATATTTTGACTTTATATAGGCACTAACAAAGCTGAACTATAAAATTCTTAAAGAGAAAATTTAATATCAATTGGATCTGAACTGT